>MU187373.1:62715-82325 GCA_016904865.1 Pissodes strobi | reverse complement strand
CGCAAAATAAGCCCCGCAGAAGCTTGGTGCGCTATTTCGCAACGCAAAACTGTATACACCGCAGCAGCTAATCTTGTTCTACAAAGCGCAAATAAGACCATGCTTAGAATATTGCTCACACATCTGGGGTGCCGCACCAATGCACAAGCTAAAACTACTGGATTTCATTCAGAAGAGAGCTGTGCGTCTCGTCGGCCACCAGAGATATTCCTATTCTACAGCTATTTTCACGGCAGATGTTCCCAGGATTTGGCCTGCCTCATCGCGCCCCCAGCAACGCCTTTCAGACAGTCACGACCGACGGCAAGAGCGTACCTGTTCGTTGTACAATTGAAAACACCTAGAACATCGCCTTACAAGGACTCCTTTGTCTGGCGCACTGCATCGCTGTGGATCTCACTCCCAGGACATCTGTGTCCCCCAAATTACAACCTATAGCTACAATTACTCAAGAACCGTGTCAATCAACATCTTCGCACGTACACCGCTCGTCGAGTGCCATAGGATCTCCCTTTAGTGTGTGTGTCACTGTCATTAAAAAAATCCATAATTTAATGCTAGCTCTTCATAAGTTTTGCTATACTGGAGAAGTGTTCTGATCCATTCACGGCTATTCTGGCTCCTGCTTGGACTAATGAGTCAGGATATTCGTTGCAGTTGTATCCAGTCTCTTTCGACTGTCCCGCTTTTTTAGGGCTTCTTTGCAGTCCCAGACCAATTTTGAGTTAATTTGCGCTGAGGTACTGTTTTTATTGCCGCTTGACTGTCAGAGTAATTTGTAATGGTTTTACTTGTAAACTCTTGCTTTATCAACTCAATCGCGCAATGATGTATTGCGACATTTCTCGTTTGGAATATCGTCGCACATTTCCCTAAGCTCAATGAGACTGTTGTTTTTGGCTTGACTCCATATATACCGGGACCTAAACCTTCATCGGTTTTTGATCCGTCTATATATTATGTGCGTATTTTCAAAAATCAAAAATATGTTAAAAACACGTTTTCCGTTGTAAATGTTATTGAAGGTTATACATATTGTCAAAAAGTTTCATTTGATAGCATTGGACGTAGTGTCATTGTTTACAAAATATCAATTTAAATATTGTAATAGAGATTCTATATCAACTATGACACTCAATTAAAAGCAGTAGCTATTAATAGAAAATTTTTTTAAATTGATCAGCTTTATTTTAACATCCATTTTAGTTTCGATAATAAGTTTTCTTGCTTAAACCCTCTTTCAATATTGGAGAACGCCATTTCTCTTTCAGCTTTTGACGTGCCATTTGTCTATAAGTACATGGATGCCATTTGGTAGAGGTTAGGTAACATTGCATTAGACAACTATATATTAAATGTCATTCCTTTGACAGATTTTACACGAAAAACTGCCACGAATCAAGTTTTTACTGAAAATTGTGACCTTTGGACCCGCACGATAAGATCGCTTTTAACTATAATCAATATTTCAAGCCGCTCAAAAAAAATTAATCAAACTATTTCAATGTAATTAAAAAGAAATAACACATATCATTTGAATCCAATTTAACAAAGCTGTTCGATATTTTTGTTATAACTGGTTATGATAAATCTATTACAAAATTAATATAAAACTTTAGCTTTTCGCTTGTAAGCAGTCTGAATTCATAAGTATACAAAGTATGAAAAAATAGGGGTCAAACAAACGTCTATTTATAAAAATTTTATCAAAGGTGTTAAGTCTGTTACAAGTTCAAATTAGACACTGGATAACAGACGCGTAACACCACACAAAAAATTCCTTCCGATTAAAGAGAATTTCATGCAGTTTGACCCAATAAAAGAAAAAAATAATAATATAAAAATTTTAGACATAATCATCAACTATTGCCATAAATATTTATTATGGCGGTATGTATCCCTATATTCACTTTTATGCACGT
The DNA here is from genome assembly GCA_016904865.1 of Pissodes strobi. NCBI lineage: Eukaryota > Metazoa > Arthropoda > Insecta > Coleoptera > Curculionidae > Pissodes > Pissodes strobi. Next base: position 80,403 of record MU187373.1, on the reverse strand, counting down.
ATTCTCATCGGCAACTTAGCAACTTGTAAGCCCGGCGCTTACAAAAACTTTTTCTCTTAATTGTATTTACTTTTTAATATAGCTTTATTATAGTTTTCCCTTCTGTCGTGTGGTGTTAAGCATACATCATAATTGTTTTTATTTCTCGGATCATCCAATTTGAAAGTTACAATTTCTCTACAAATGTTGTTGTTTAGTGACTACGTAATTATGTATTTTTTTTAAAATCCAACATCAACATATATAAAATTAAAACCAAGTTAAATACACCAATTTAGCAAAATTTCATTTATAGTTTTAACTTTAATTAAGTAGGAGTTCGAGCTTTCAAAACCGCTGGTAAACAAATTAACACCATTTAAAAGTTATTCTGAACATACTCAAACAATCTCGTTATTGTCAGCGGATCCTGTCTGAACCCCAGTACAAGGAAACTATTTCAATTTTCCTGAGTATAATGTTACGGAAGCAGAGAAAAGCAAACATAGCGTAGGTATGTTTACTGACAATTTCTCAATTGAATAAGTCCTCATAATGGTGTTAGATAAAGTTTAATAATAAAATAATAATAATGGCTGAGAAGAAATGAACTGATTATATTGCTAAATTAAAAAAGATTTTTTTCTACACGAAAAACTTATTTGGGTTATAATAAATCGTGATAAAATATATAAATATGATGATTATAATAGACAATTTAAAAAGAATAGTCGTTTTTGCAGTGAATAAAAAATTACCTAAAGTATTATAATGGTACAATATATATAACGAAAATCAAGCCATACAAGCAGGGTGACTCGCCGAAATCCAATCACATATGATTTGTGCCATTTATCGTCATTTATCCCCAACGAACCCAATTAACTCACTGACCTGTTGAATTAACTACGAGATTTTTCGTGACGTACCTAGTTATTTGGATCATCGAAACTTCATTAAGTGTTGCCATTAATCTGTAGGTTTATTTTGAAAAATTCATCAATTGAATAAATAGTGGGATACTTTTTATTTGCTAATAATAGGCGAAAATAACATTTTCAATAAACGCTTTAATTTTATTTTGCAGCAAGAAATTTTTAATGGCCTCTGGAAGAGACACGAAAAGTCACTTTCGATATTTGTATTCACCATCATGGTTTTGTATCCAATTTTTAATTAAAAAATCCTTTACTGTCTAAAACAGCAAAAGACACGCAATATGCATTTTTATCTATTTTGTCTATGAATATGAAATATTGCAACACGTTTTCCTTATTAATTTTAAAAAAGGAAAGGATTTTAATTAGAGCGAACCTAACACCGGAGAGTAATGTGTACAATACCCGGTTCCAGCTGTGGAGTTCTTGAGCGCCACCAATTCTGCCAGCTAATCTGGAAAAGTTTCGCTTGTGTTATGCGCGGTTGTTAGGCACGTTTTATTAAACAAGAAAACAAAATCTTAATTTACGGTTCGATCTATTGGCTTCTAGTTTTTTTTTTTAATTTAAATCAGCAACAATCTTGCAGTGAAACTAAAAAAACAAAGAAATGGCCACAAAAAACAATTAAGTAATTAATAATGATTGTACAATATGATGATTGTTCGGTGTCCACTTCTGTTGGTAAACTCCGTTCTGCATGCCTTGCCCCTAAAAATTCTAAGCACTACTATCCGAAGTGATCACTTTAGTTTACTTAAAATTATTACATATATAGTGCGCCAAGCGAGGGAACCTTAACGACGACTGAGGGGCAGAGAACTAGCACGTAAAAAAATCTTGCCTTCTCATAGGCGCACGAGGTTATTCTTACCATATTATTATTGATAATATTGATTAGTTTAAGACGTCAAAATTAATTACAGTTTTTTTTATATTACAGTCTTATAGTACAAAATATGTCATATAATAATAATATCTCATTTTTATAATAAGGCTAGTGTTCTATGATATTTGGTGTATGTATTACATAAATATGTAATAAGCAGAGTTCGTTTCCCGAAGGTTTTGTATACATCATCGATGACGTCGCTTAACTTGGAAAAAAGGGTTTATCGTAGCTAATCCGAATATAAAATCTTTAGCCTTCAATTTTTGTATTTAAAGTTAGGCTATATTGAAGCAAGTATGTTCCAAAACGCTCTTTATAGCACGTTCAGAATTGTTTCGAAATACAAATTTTAATTTAGAATAGAGTTCAGAGAGGTATCCGAAAATATAGAAACTAGTTAACCGCGTATAATAATCACCAAATGCAAGAAAAATATAAGAATGGTTAAAAATCTTCATTGCATCAAATTAAGGCGACATATAGGTTGTGTCGATTTTGCAATTTTTTTTTTGCTAGAAAAAAGGGTGTCCTATAGAGTAGTTTAAGCCAAAAAAATCGGAGGATCCGCCACATTTGAGCCGAAAAAATATCCGCGTTTTGAGCCTAAATTGCCCTAGAAGGGCAAACTTCCACTACGAATTTCCCAGGTGTAGCGTGGAAATATTGAAATTGTGTGAAAATAATGAAATTTTAGTAACCGTCATCGGGGGTCTGGCACAGTGTTTCCAAAAGTTGCACATTTTCTTATGGGAATAACAGTGTTTGTTTACTATTTAAGTATATTTAATATTACACTTCACGCATGACCCTCCGCCCGCTTCGGTCGCTCGGGGGGCGCAACCAAATAAAACTAACCCAAACTAACCCAAGGCATGCCGGAAATCAAAAATAAAATAAAATTTGTCAGTCGAAAATGCAAATATTTTTTAGTTTGTTTTTCTTCATTTGGGCATGTCTTGGGTTAGTTTGGGTAAAGTTTATTTGGTTGCGTCCCCGGAGCGAGCGGAAAGCCATGTATGAAGTGAGATATTTGACGAATATATATTAGTATATTATGATATAAGTGTATAAGAGGGCCTTTAAAGCACGCGCGACATATTTCAAAACACGACGCGCAGCGGAGTGTTTTGTAAGTCGCAAGGGCTTTAAAGGCCTCTTATACACGTATATCATACGCTATTTTTTATTACGAATGCATCATAATCTCAAAAATGTTTTAAATATTAAACTTAAGGAATATATTGACGAATGTATTAATCTGTCACATTTGACATGATCAAATGTTTCTATAGCAACCTTTAAAAAAGTAGGCGCATCACAAACATCATTTTAAGCACGCTGCAGCGTGCGATAATCGTTGATTATGATGCATGCGTAATAAAAATATATATATACATACAAAGGAATAGTGTAATTGAATGAGTGTCTCTTTTATTCCGATTAATGAATTCAAATGCACATTGAAAAATCAGCCAAGCAGCCACGTTTACCAAGAGGGCCTATACGGCGGGCCATGATATCATTATGGGAGGATCGACCATCCCTTCATCTTCATACAATCGGACTACTGGGTGTCTTGGTCAACAGCAATATGTCCTGGCATGACCACGTTGCTAACATCGCAAATTCAGCCTCCCAGAAGCTTGGTACGCTATTTCGCAACAAAAACTGTATACACCGTAGCAGTTGATCTTGTTCTACAAAGCGCAAATAAGACCGTGCTTGGAATATTGTTCACACATCTGGGGTGCCGCACCAGAGCACACCCTAAAGCTACTGGATTCCGTTCAGAAGAGAGTTGTGCGTCTTGTCGGCGGAGTTGACCCGGAATCTGGATAGTCTGAAATACCGCCACCTGCCAGACAGTCACGATAGACGGCAAGAGCGCACCGGTTCGTCGTACAACTGGAAACACCTAGAACATCGCTTTACAAGAACTCCTTTGTCTGGCGCACTGAATCACTGTGGAACTCACTCCCAGGACGCATATTCGGATGTAACAGGCAAGATGTCCATTCGGCTATGCCGAACATTTCTTCATATGTGACGTGCACGATAGCATTTAGTCGGATGTCGTGACTGTTACATAGAATCAACAAATAAGTTTTCAATTATTTAAACACTTCATGCATGGACCTTCGCTCGCTACGGGGGCTCAACAAACAGAAACTAACCAAGTGCAAATCAACTAATTTAACCCAAAATTTTTATTTAATTTTTTATTTTGGGTTAGTTTTGGTTAGTTTCTGTTTGTTGAGCCCCCGTAGCGAGCGAAGCGAGCTAAAGTCCATGCATGATATGTTTAAATAATTGAAGACTTATTTGTTGATTTTATGTAACAGTCACGACATCCGACTAAATGCTACCGTGCACGTCACATATGAAGAAACGTTCGGCATTGCCGAATGGACATCTTGCCTGTTACATCCGAATATGCTCCCAGGACATCTGCTTCCCCCTAATTAACTATTCAAGAACCGTGTCAATCCACATCTTCGCACACACACCGCTCATCGAGCACCATAGGATCTCCCTTTAGTGTGTGTGTTACTGCCATAAAACAAAATCATTCACCTAAATAAAAAAAGCACAGCTTATTCACTACCAGCTAGTCATATCTATCGAAATCGGAAAGTTGGAGTGTCGGGCACTGCGCCTACCTGGAAGTGCCCTGAGTGGTTCAGTTCCAGAGTTGAATTTAAAATGAATTTTCGCTTCAAAATGCACGACAAATTCGTCCCAAGCCTCTGCTATCGCCCTAAAAAGTCTGGATATTTAGGATTTTTATACAATTTTGCCTTTTAAAACCGCTTTTAAACGGATTTTAGACGATAAAACGCATATTTTAAATTAAACGAACTGTCAAAAGTATTATTCAGATGCCCAGACGTTTAAAACAATATTGAGTCATGATCCTCTTCTAAAATTTGCAAAATTTGGTTATTGACTTTCCCAAATCAAAGGATGCCGCCGCAAGATGACTAGCTGGTAGTGAATAAGCTGAGCTTATAGCGCACCATTTTTCTAACGAAACTACAGTAATCGTCTGGCAACAGTGTGCCTTCTTAAAAATCTCTGTTTGGGATATTGTGACATTTGACAGTAAAAAGGAGGATGGATATTTACAAGTAAAATTTAATTTTGTTTATTGGGGCTATGAGTCGCTTTAAATTAGGACCGGAACAAAACGGAGGCCTCTCGTTCGAATGTCTCCTAGTTAATATTTTCACCCGAAAATTGATTTTCAAATGTGTTTTGTATATATTTCTAGTGCTTTTGTGAAGTGGTGCTGAAAATTTGTGTCAAAACTGGAACTTTGAGGGCATTTTTTCGGCTCAAATGTAGCGGATCCTCCGATTTTTTTGGCTTAAACTACTCTATAGGACACCCCCTTTCTAGTGAAAAAAGAGAATTTGCAAAATCGACAAAACCTATATATCACCAGACCCTACAAACCAAATAGGTAATATAAATAACCACACAGTTCGGCAATTTCCACGCCAATGGCTAAAGCAAGTCGCTGCTGAAATTTTAAAATATGTAAAAAAAGTTAGGTGTTTGTCTAGGGTCAAAGTGTATTTAATATATCCTGCCACCAATCAGGAAACTGCCTCTCCGCTAAAAATCAAGTAAACGTCGCACTGTTGCCCGTTGTCGCGTATTTTAAATAGCTTGAAGGCGAATAAAATATACACAGCATACTTATTCCGGATTTGCCTGTGTAAATAAAATAGTAAATAATAGAAGACAGTAGTATTAAGGAAAATAACAAAATTAAGTATTCAAGTAGGAATTTTAAATATGTAAATTCACTATAGGAAACTAGACAGAAAATAAATTAGGATTATTGGGAAAAAAATGTGGCAACATCTAAATATGCGAGAACATTTTTTGCCCGCATTCTTTTCATACAGGTTCTTTCATTTGGCAAACAGTAGGTAAATCGAAATGCATAAACTAGTAGCTGCACCAATCATAAGTGCAGTAATAATAATATTATCAATTAATAGCAAAGCCACAATAAATATTTCAATCAAGCAGAAAATAAAAGAGTTCATAAAATTAATAAAAGCTATCGAACATCTTGGCCAACAATTCTCAATTTATATTAAAATAATAAAAACGATATAATATTAATCGGCAAATAAATAGAGAAATTAAATAAATTCGATAAAGCTATCTTAAAGCTCGACCACAATACTAGATTTATAATAAGATAACGATACTTAGATCCGAAGGTCATCGAAGGCAAGCTCAGCAGTGCCTCTGCCCTAAGGCGAAAGTCGGACTTCTCGGCTTGAAGGCGTAATGGCTTCGGGCCTCTGTAGTAAAACCCGGTAGTGAAACCTTGTAATGGCTTCTGGCACCTGTAGTAAAATCGGTTGTACAACCCTTGTAATGGCTTCTGGCCCCGGTAGTGAAACCCTATAATAACCCAATACTAATTAGACCGTACCCCCTACTTCAATGAAGAAATTATAGCCCCCTTGTATATATATTTTTTATATAAAACAAATCACCCCAGTAACCATTAGCAAATAAAAGAAATACAAAAGGTGCAAACAACTTGAATATAAAAAGAAATATGTATGAATCACCCCTAAATAATATAAAATTCCCCATATGCTCAAACTAAAGCTACATTAAGAAAAAAGTTCAGATATGATAAAAGGAACAAGTTAAAATATCCTATGGAATGCAATGCACCTGGTGGTCGATGTAAAAAAAAATTAACACAGAAAAAACAATTCAATTATTAAATTAAATAAAAAAAAACCTTTAGCAATATTTACCTCTCTCGAGTTGGAGGGTTGCCTGGAGGATCAACGGCCTCGGTTCTATAAAGTGAGCTCGGAAAGCCTCTAGAAATAATGGACTAGCCCTAATATCAAAGTCCACAACTGTCCGTACGAAGGCGGAACTACAAAATAACCTCAAAATCCACTAAAATATAATAAAGGAAATCAAACATTGACAATTGAAAGAAAATTAAAGAGAAATAAGGGAAGACCACGGGGAAATATATGAGGGATAGGCCCCAAATCCCTAAAGCACTATGAGAAGAAACAACAATGAGCAATCTATGCAGAGATCAACTAGTCTTAGAAGAACATAAGCAACAGGTACTAGTTTTTGAAGGGAAAGTAAAATGAAATAACTAACAATTATTCTCAAATTAACAGGTAAATAATAAAGCAGCAGAGGTATCTCAAAGCAAATCAGTGACAGCAACACAGGTCAAAGCCTGAGATTAGAAGTGAAATATTTAAACTAAGAGTAGTATATGAATTTGACCGATCTAACGTGTTAGGTTTGCTAGTCCTCCATCAGGCGCCTCCCCAGGTGGCGGATAGGGGAATGCCTCCCAGATATGTGTGGTACCGGGGAAATTAAATACCCGGAGCGGACCAAAACTAGCACCTGATGAAAGGCAGCGGTTTCATCAGTACCAAACCACGGCGTAGGAAGATGAATCCTCCAAACGGCGTTACTTTGGGCGTGGGAAGCGCAGCTGAAGCAGCCTCACTGGTTCCCGCACTGCGGTGCATAAAGGAAACGGAACTCCTACTGCACTATCATTTTCCAGATCATCCAAATGGCTAGTACAAATACAGACACGGCCCTCAGACCGGGGCACCCCTTAAGTGGAGAGAGGGTGCTAAGAATCCCCCCGTTGAACACACCCAAATTTCAGATCTACAACAACATTGTAAGGATTGCCACATGGAATGTGCGCAGGAAAACTTGCCAACGTTGATGCGGAGATGGACCGGTTACAAATTAAAATACTTGATCTCAGCGAAGTTCGCTGGCCCGGCTCTGAAGAACAAAATACTAAGCATGGCGTCATATACTTTTCTGGCGGTAATGACCCCAACCATCACTACGGGGTAGCCATCATTATCTCGTCTGAGTTAGAGAAATCAGTTGTGAACTTCATCCCTCTAGGAGACCGTGTCATGCTCCTTAAACTAAGCACCGCTCACCGAATCATGAACATCATCCAAGCATACGCGCCAACAAATGATAAAGCGGAGGACATAGTTGAAGACTTTTATGCTAACCTTGAAGAAGCCACGAAACTCACAAAAAAGGCGAGATCACAATAGTGCTTGGTGATTTCAATTCTAAGATCGGATCTGGAGTTGGCGACGATGTTGTAGGGGCATACGGTCTGGGAGAACAGAATGCAAGAGGAGATCGTCTTGTACAGTTTTGCTGCGAGCAAAAGTATCGTGTTGCAAACACATTTTTTAAGTTCCATGCAAGGCGTCTATACACCTGGCGCGCACCTGCTGATCGCGATGGACGAATTATAAGAAATCAAATAGATTTCATCCTCATAAAACGCGAATTTAAGAAGTTTGTCAAGTCAGTCAAAACATATCCAGGAGCAGACCCCAACAGCGACCGTAATCTAGTCGTGATGAACATAAAAATACAGCGCTTTGTTAAATCCAAGCTTGCGTTTCAACCTCGACGCATTGACGTTAAAAAACTGGATAACCCTGTGGTAAAAGCACAAGTCAGCCAAAGGCTTGAAAACAGGCTTAAAAGTTTAGACGTTTCTAGAAACCTAGGACAGTGCAAAGAGGTAGAACCCTTTTGGGTGCAAGTGAAGGAAACGCTAATTAAAACTCAGAAAACTGATATAGGTTTTGTGAACAGTAACAAAAACAGGAATGGATGACTGATGAGATTTTAATTTTGATGAATGGACGAAGAAAACAGAAGTCAAAAAGTAAAACTAAATACACCGAACGTAACAGAAATATTCGCGTGAAATGCAGGGAAGGCAAGGAGGGTTGGTTGGCGGAAAAATGTGACGAGATTGAGGATTTCCAAAGAAAGCACGATCTTTTTAGCATACATAAAAATATCAAAGAACTTACAGGCAGGGAACGGAAAAGGCAGAGCGGCATCTTAAAGAATTCCAATAACAAAATATTAGTAGGTGTGGAAGAAAAACTAAAACGGTGGAAGGAATATGTCGAGAATATTTTTAATGACACACGACCGGGTTTTCCGCCACCTTCAGATAAAATTAACGAAAAGGGTTCCGAAATCACTAAAGACAAAAAAAGCATGCAATAAAACTTCAAAAGAACGGAAGAGCTGTAGGCCCCGACATGCGGAAACTCTTAAGCTCATAGCCTCCGAAGATGGCACTGGTCTAAACTTTATTACGACAATTTTCAACCTAATCTACCAAACCGGCAAAATACCATCAGACTGGCTTAAGTCCACATTTGTTACTCTGCCAAAGAAAACCAACGCATCACAATGTGACGACTATCGCATGATCAGCCTAATGTCCCATGTTCTAAAGGTGTTCCTACGAGCCATTCATACCCGAATATACAGGAGGTGTGAGCTTTTGGTTGATCGTTCTCAGTTTGGCTTTAGGAACGGAATAGGAACACGTGAAGCCCTTTTCTCACTGAATGAGCTTACCCAGAGATGCAGGGACATGAATGTCGATGTATTCGCATGTTTCATTGACTACAAAAAAGCCTTTGATTGCGTTTCACATCAAAAACTGGTTGAGATTCTTAAATCTACTGGGATCGAAGCGCAATATCTAAATATCATAAGCGAACTATACTGGCATCAAACAGCAACAGTCAGAATTGAAGGGTCTACATCAGAAGAGCTAGAAATATGAAGAGGCGTGCGACAGGGATGTATCCTGTCGCCCCTCCTGTTTAATCTCTATTCACAGGCAGTGTTTAGTGAAGCCCTTGAAGAAACAGATGCAGGCACAAAGGTCAATGGCAGCTACATTAATAATATTTGCTATGCTGATGACACCGTGGTAATAGCAAGCAGCCTAGCAGAACTCTAGTTTCTTATGGACCGCATCGTAGAACAAAGTGAACGTTTCGGCCTCTATATGAACACATCCAAGACCAAGCTGATAATATTTTCAAAAACACAAACACACGCCATCTATCTGGGTACGCTCATTAACCAGCACAGCGCAGCGACGTAAAGGTCGAGATTAAGGCAAGAATTGAACAGGCAAGGAAAACTCTCAACAACATGAAGACAATATTGGCAAACCGCAACCTTAACCTTGGTCTATGGACTCGAATGCTGCACTGCTACGTCTTTCCTGTCCTTTTATATGGATGTGACAGCTGGACCCTTGACGCAACCATGGAAAAACGAATCGAGGCGTTTGAAATGTACGCCTGCAGAAGAATGATCCGTGTCTCCTGGACAGAACGTAGGCCCAACCTAGAGATTCTCGAGTGCATGGGAAAAGGCAAAGAGCTTCTTCTAACAATCAAGGAGAGAAAACTACAGTATCTGGGTCACGTCATGAGAGGTGAGCGTTATGAGATTCTCCTCCTGATAATCGAGGGAAAGATCGAAGGAAGAAGGTCTGTCGGTCGAAGACAAAACTCATGGCTGAAAGATCTACGCAGATAGCTCGGCCGGACATCCATAGAAACTTTCAGAGCTACGCACAATAATAGCCAATTGGATCGCCAACCTCCGTGCGGAGACGGCGTCCTAAGAAGAAGAACGTGTTAAATCTAAAAGGTATGTTATTAACTCAGTACTTAAATACAGAACTGCAAGTAAACATAATTATTGAAATATAAAAAAGCAAAGTTAAACTAATATCACAATTATTCTTATTTTAGTTGTTTGATAAACCTAAGCGAGCCAACAGATCATCCACCAAAATAAACACAGTCACAAAGTGCTGGAGGACAACATAAGAAAAGAGATGATCAGAATAGCCACTTACGCCCACAACAGTGTTATAATACATATTATGTAATACTAATCGTATGTATATTAAAATTAATTAATATTAATGAATGCTGCAATGGGAATTCCGCTAAACTTATTAACAACAAATCAAAGAAATTAATTTATAATTAATTAACCTAAGAGGTAAATACTCAATATTACCACAAAATATAGAATCTTTTTTGCTAAATGCAGCATATAAGATAAAGTTTATAATCTTTTATAGTGACAGACTGTTACAATATATTGAGGCAAGAAAATTACAGAATTAGATGGTGTTTGAATAATAATGTGTAAGATCAGAATTTTTTGTCAAACAGCGGCCATAGGTGAAATATTGCTTGAAATGCGAGCAGAAATTGGACTTTCCGCTATAGTTGTCCAAATAACTATATTTGGCACACCCTCGATTATGGGTTGATTATGCGTAATGGAATAAATTAGTATAATTCCTTACTCGAGTCACTAAAAACAGTTAGAAAGCAAGACTTGTGTAACTCAATCATTATCTTTGAGGTATGTAACTCAAACTAAAAATCATCTTCAATGTTACGTCAGAAATCACACAAAAGTAATACCGATAAAAATATACTGATACATAAGTATCACCACAATAATGTAGTATTTGTATAATATTTTATTTGTGAGCGCTAATGTTAGCTTTTCAACGTAAAACTTATTAATTTAAATAACTCATTGAGGTATTTAAAGGGTCGCGAGTAAAATTTTCACGACCTTGGGATTATTTTCGACAACAAACTTTCATTTGAGCATCATATATCTGAAATTACACAATCTGCCTTTAGGGCCTTAGGTTTTGTTATCAGAAACTCTCGTAGCTTTATCAATGTAGATACTTTGAAGTTGCTGTATTTTGCGTTTGTTAGATCTAAATTGGAGTATGGTTCGGTAACTTGGCCTCGCCTTTTTATCGGGTTCATATAAACCTATTCAAAAGACTCCAACGACGTTTTTTAGAATTAATAGTGTTTATCCTGCGACTGGCTTTCCTCACGAAAATCTACTCAGTAGGCATTTGTTTTCCTCCTTACAAGATCGGCAAGCAGTACTTGATTTGAAATTTCTGCATAACGTTCTTCATTCTAAGGTGGACTGCTTAGATATTTTACATCAAATAGATTTTTTGGTCTCTCGTATATCTGCCCGACGGACTGTAGCATTCTTTACCCCCTAATTTTCTCTAAAGTTGGTTGCACTGATATTAACAATTTTTTTACAAAGCCTTCCTTAGCAAAAGTCGTGATACCGCATTGAAAGAGATCTATTCTAGTAACGACGTCTCCATTAAAAAAACTTCCAAAATAGAAAAAAAACTCTATTTTGAAACTCAAACTATTCCATACTACAGCTCTTTTAAATTGATGCACAAATCGTTTATTTATTTTTGGAAAATGTCGTTATTTATCGTCACAAGTCTGAAATTAAAAAACTGACAAAAACTACACGAGCTATTCACTTGAACTTCAAATCGCGCTTATTATGTAATACAACAAAAGTACTGAGGCGAGTGCTCTTTTAATTTTTGGACTACCTTCTTCTCAGCCTTTTCAACTGTATAATATCCAAATATCCTTGTTAGCGCAGAGCGGCACCTCGACGGGAAATTCCAATTTAGGATTCTGATAAGCTCATCAAAATTCGCCAAATCGTTGTCAAACTACAGCATTTTAAAAGTGATGCTAACATTGTGTTTTCTATTTTTCGTTCAAAATGGTCTCATTTCGATACCCAAAGCAGTATTGAAAAGAAGCTCTTTTCGACAATATTTTTTAATTATTTCAAAGGTTGGCAGCACTGATATTAACAAAACTGTTTATGTCAAGGCTCACCTTAGCAAAATTTGTTATATCGTTTTGAAAAGGGTCTCTAGGACCACATCACCGTTTCTAATTTCGATATTATACAAATAAATATGGTCTTTTAAAACTTGTAGATATCTCAATATACTATTTTTCGTTCTTTTGAGGAGTAGTTTTGCTACGAATTTTCTTCTCACAATTATTTTACTCTAATCTTGTCTCGGAATAACATTACCTTGTTATGCTTTCTTAAAGCTAAAAGCCCCTGCTCGATATTAATAATTCAATGGCTGCAAGTATATCAACGCAAATACTTCCCTGAAAAATTTACGAGCGCGCAGTTTACTCGAACATAATAAAAATGCACAGTTTAACAATTTTATGACTCGAGTGCAGAAACTACTTATTTCGTCTACTAAATGTTTGCAGCTCGGCGAAAATTTAATCAATTTCATATTCTATATATATCTGGATTCCGAAACCGATAATTTCAAAATATTAAATAGAGTGAATTTTATCTGAAATGTGTCAAAATTTATAAATGTCGGTAAATTTTAAAACTGAGTACATTCTATTAATAAAATAGGATTCACTTCTTCTAAGATAGGGATCACTCATAAATTTTACCCATTAACATGTTGAGTAAAATAATAACGTCCCTTACAGGTTTTGCTAGATAAATTAAGAATTTGTCTTTAAAATTAAACGCATACCCTTTTATGCTATATTTTTTCTGCCAATTTGGTAAGAAGTGTGTGATAATGTTAAAACACATTTAAATAAAATGCATTATTTTCATAAAATTTCGTCAACCAATAAAATACTCAATATACACTCCTGGATAAAAAATCTGTATCTACAAATAAAATGTTGTCAATCTTAAAAACTTTTTAAATTTTGCATCAAATTTGATAATTTAGTTATAGGTGCCTATCGTGATTATTATCTAATATTGATATAAACACTTTAAAGAATTCGATATTATACAGCATAGAATTGAAAGTTGTATTTTACCCTAAATTTCTGATGACTCTGTAGAAGATCTAACGATAAAATGATGGGTCTATCTATGTATAACGTTTTTAAGCCTCGTCGTTTCCTAATATTTCTTTTTTATCGATATCAATAACATTATTTTTAAAGTAAATACAATTTTTAAAGGATACTATATAATTTACAACAATAACAAAAGTTAAAAATATTACTGATAATAAATATACAAATCAATACTAATATCGTATTGCCTCTTCATGCTCCAATAACTGCTGCCATGCGACGTGGTAAGGATTGAACACAATAGGCAATTACCCTTTGAAAAATATTTTCCCACTCTTCATGAACATCAATATGATTATCTGAATTAGTTTCTGATTGGCTGTTGCGAACATATCCCATGCATGGTCAATCAAGTTTAGATCAGGACTACTTGGAGGCCAGTCTAATAATGTTCGTTTCATCTCAATAATCGTTGACAACTCTTGCGACATGAGGTCTGGCATCATCATGCATTAAACAGAAATTTTGACTGAAATGAACTGAAAGGAATGACGTGGTTCGCTAAGCATTCCATGATAGAGCGGATAGCAGTTAAAGCATAATTTTCAATTTACACGAGGGCTACACATGTAACGTTGCAAATGTTACTGAATGCAATATTGCAATTTTCTCCTTTTACTGATTAATTTGTGATATCGCTACTCTCGCTACCTTACTCCTCAAAACCTTACTAGAGTAGTTCGGACCTATTTGACAGATAGAGTACATCTGGTTGATGCGCCACTTTGTGACAAAATTGATAGCCCTTCTCGCCTGAACATTAAAGGCGTGCCAGTCGTTCTCCGTATCCGAATTTATCTTCAATATTTTTGACTCTTGGGTCTAACTATCGCCTGATAGTGTCGTTACAATATTAAACAAATTCAGTGGAATGTATATTTTCTAAAAATACCAGCCATATCGCCCATAAACGTTGTGTGATGAACCAGTGTGGTGACCCTTTTTTTAATGGTACGTTCGATACGAGTCTTTCTATTTAAGATGGCTAAAATTATTTATCATTTCACGAGGATCTTTCCGAAGGGCCGATTTCTTTCTGAGGGACAAAATTCCTTGCGTGAGGTAGAATTTCCGGCTGACCTAGCTAATTCCGCCGTCAGTTAGCAGTACCAATGCCTTTTTTTGTCTGGGTAACGCAATCACATGTGACTTAATTCCAGGGAATTTAGTTACTTCATTTTTACTGTGCTTGACTGTAAAACTCATGGCAGTAATTTATTTCACCTAATTGAAATTTGCAAATTTAATTTGTCGCCTTGATTTCGGAACCGACTTGACCTCAGATCGTTTACTTATTGATATTTAGTGGCTAGTTACCTCAGAGTTTAATTTATTGATTTGGTATTATTAAGGACTGTTTATTGGTCTACCGATATTCTCGCTGCCACGGGATTGATAATATAAAGCTTGGCTAATATTTATTTCATTTTACCTACAGATAATTTCTAGCTCTACTTATACAATGAGAACTGGATAATATTAATATTAATCTTAAAGTTATAATGCATAGTTAACAAGTATTATCTGTTGTTGCTTTGATTTATCATTCTTGTAATATCAGTGAGATATGTATTGGTTTAAAACACTACTGGGAACCTCAAATTGGTTAGAGATAGGATTAATTGTCCTAAAAGAGTCGTGTAAGTTTAATTTTTTAATAAATAAGTGATTGGTAATCCTGATGTTTATTTTGGTAATTTGCAGTCAAGATATTAACTAATCTGTATATTCAAATTTTCTCAACGTTCTTTTATAGGTTATTTTTCTAAATTTAAGGATCAAAAATCATTGATAAATTTCTTGTAAGAAAAGTTTAGTGGCACCTTACCCTAACTGCCAGCATATAAATTCACGCCTTTTTTTCAAAAAAAAACAATACGCTGAGTAAACCTGGCATATTATTATGGAGCAGCCTAAATAACGATTAGCAATTAAGGTTACATATTTAGCATCCAACGTTTAAGGCAGGTTTCACACGAGCACGTAGGTAATGAAACTCCAGCTTACACCATAATACTACCGCCTCCAAAAAGTGTTCATAGAGATATGCTCGCGTCCATCCGGTGAGCGCAAACAAAACGCGATTCGTCTGAATAACACACATCCCAATCTTTGTTATTCCTGTTTCTCTGTTTTCGGGGAAATGTAATCGTTGAGCACGACGCGACGGGCTGCATGTAAAGCTGGACAAGCAGCTGGCCTTCTTAACATCAATCTCCCTGTTTATGTAATCCACGACGCCCAGACACTCTTGTGCCACGTATTTTTTCAAGCCGATGACTAAAAACAGTAGATGTTACTCCGTGGTCCTGTAAAGCAATTTGATATAAAAATGCAAACAACGTAAACACTAATCATAACGTTACTAGGCAACTAAATTCTAGTGTCGCTTGATTAAAATGTAGTGCTTTTAATATTTGTTATCTTGCAAATTGATTAGTTCCCATTAAAAACTTGTTATTATTTTAAAAATAAAGATATTGACATAAGAAAGGAAATATTAAGAAATGACATGACCTAAAAACGTTATACATAGACTCCTCATTTTAATGTTAAATACTTCCACAAAATGTTCAGATATTTAGGGCACAATATATCTTAATCCTACACTGTATAACACCAAATTCATTAAAAATTGATGCAAAATCAATATTAGATACTGGTCATGAGCGAAGCGCCTGCAACTTGATAAATAATTATCAGAATCGATATAAAACCTAAAAAGTTTTTTGTGATTTATTTTAAACCAAATTTTGTTTGTCCACTTTTTTTGTCCAGGAGTGTATAAGGATGATCAGTTTGATCCGACAAATGACAAATTACATATAAATAATCTCATTTTGGGAGGTGGAAATTAACGGCATCTGCATACAAATGAAAGTGTCGATAATGATATTCAAAAAAGAAAATTCATTCTTCGGGTGACATTATATAATTTAGATACGTTAAGGACCACCATATTTTCCAAAAATTTTGCATCATATTAGTTTTACATAAAACTTTGAGGTAAGGTCCGTATAATCTTATTCACAGTTGAACACTAGTCAAAATGCAGTTTTGTCTTTCCAAGTTTAGTAGCATTCTAAAGTGAAATTAACTGGGAGTAGGAATTGTTGTATGAACTGTCCATAATGTGAGACATTTATTTTTAATGGTTGCGACACTAGTAATAGATGAAATAAAAAAGATAAATTCACCAGCTAATTACATTCACACATATTTAGCATATTAAATAATGAAATAAGCATATAACCAGATAGTGCAACAACTATACCTACTATACTAACAAGTTTTAATCACTACTCACTACATTAAAAGGTAGACAAAATACTTAGGTTGGGTAGATTTAGGAGACTTTTTCTTAACAGCTCCCAATTGTTTTGAGGTCTTGTTGCTCTGACTTTCAGGTTATTGAGCCTGTTTTTCATCAACTTCCCCCACTCCCTGCCAAGCTTCCTTTTCATTTTCCTCTCCATGTCTTCTTCCTTCTCGTCTACCTCATTTACATCTGCTGGAACTAGGTTCCCGTTCTCTTCAACTGTAACTGTTTCTTTAAATAAAAATGAATAAAATTTAATATTAATACTATAAATACTATTTAAATAAAAAAAAAACATAATTCATTGTATTTTCTTAAGAATACTTGTTTTTGGCCCTAGTTCTGGAACATCAGAAAAATTATCAGTCACGATATTCGGCTGGATAAAACCAAGACCCTATACCTATAAAGGCAATAAAACCATTGGGTTATTCAAAATAGTCTGCTTTAATTTTAAACGATTAATGAAATTTACTTACTATTTTTCAATACTAATCTGAATAAAAATCGACTCTTACAAGTAATTTTATTTTACTGTAGCCATATTTTAAACTTTACTCCAAGAATATACTATGTTAACAACTTAGTCATTGAGCGTGTCCTGTTAGCCCCAAAATAGTTTGGTTCGAACTTTAAGTAGGACGACGCCAAAATTAATAATAATAATACCGACATATCAACCGAAGAACGCCTTAGAAACTTTGTTCGAGACTTCGAAGTGATGACACATCTCATATTAGGGGATATTTTATCTTTCCAAGTTACCCTAAATACTACTTGATATATGGTCTTATTTACAAACAGCACTTCAGTATACTGAAGCGACACATTTATCTTCGAATTAATTTCCAATGTTTTGTGCTTGTTATTAAGGAATGATGGAAGAAAGTTACTACATAGTTTCGCTGCTCTATTAAA
>MU187373.1:44597-60267 GCA_016904865.1 Pissodes strobi | reverse complement strand
TATATATATGCTGTAAAAGTGCTGGCAAGCACCCTGCCATTAATATATTCACGCATTATTATAGGCAGTATCGTCTCATAAAAGTATTTTATGTAAAGTGAAGTTATCCTTTTCAAAAGGGTCCTTTAGTCGCCCGGTCTTTCGCTAGCCTAGAGAATTTCTCAAGGTTCATTCCTGCCAGTTTGAGACCTTTTTTGTCGCACTGCTGCATTATTATACAAAAATAGTGTGATGATTAGTAAATTAAAAAAAATATATATTAACTTTGGAAGCTATCTGTGAACATGCGTGAACAAATCTCTCCCGAGGTTGTAAAATTCGAGCTCAACTTGACGTACTGACGCGTGGATGCGTACAATATACGAGCGGCTAAATACCAAGTTGCGATCCAACGAATCCATGTCTCTACGTTCTTGCAGAACTTCTACAACGCCTCGATGGCGTAGTAGGCAGAGTGCTTGTCTGTCATTCCTGCGCTGCGGGTTCGATTTCATACGTTGGATATCTGAGAACGCACCCAACCGATATCGCCAGTACAGCTCCGAAGTGTTCTGTGGTCATCTCCCATTTTCGAACGTCCTCTTGACGGATATCGAGGGTTTAAGGAAGGAAAACACAATATTTCGAATGCGAGATATTATCGTTGTAATTTTGACCATCAGGTCCGACATTCTTAACAATTTATCTATAGATAAACTGGCAAGCACCCTGCCAATAATATATTCACGTATTATTATAGGCAGTATCGTCTCATAAAAGTAATTTATGTAAAGTGAAGTTACCCTTTTCAAAAGGGTCCTTTATTCGCCCGGTCTCTCGCTGGCCTAGATAATTTCTCAAGGTCCATTCCTGTCAGTTTGAGACCTTTTTTGTCGCACAGATGTTTTGTTTATTGTTTTCTATAAATTTACCTTTTTTTCTTAATTTTGGGTTAGTTTTGGTTAGCACTTGGTTAGTTCTTGTTGATTGAGCCACCGTATCGAGCGAAGCGAGCGGAGCCATAATAATACCCAGCTGACGGATAGCAACTTGTTACTTAGCCTCTCGTTACAATATAATGCAACTTGGTTCATTTCATTTTTCGACCACCAGGTGTCGCAGCATCATGCGTCACATCCCAATAGCGCAGTAAGGTACTAGTTTGAACCAGTGGCTAGCTAAGAACCGTATGAGTGAGGGAATATCCATCAACCACTGCAAGGGGATTTCACCACTCGTATGACCTTCATATGAAAATGTCACAAATAGGCCATATATTTACTTACCTTACCCTTATCTAACCTACTAACTGTTAAATGACTTTTTATCATTTATTATCTTTATTCTGTCTATTGCCGTTTCTTACCGTTATTGAATTAATACCAAATTTCTTCATTACCGTATACGATATTATCTTAGTTGACAAATTTCTTGCTAATATCATTGTAATTATCTGATTTACCTTTTGTATTATGTACATTTACTTAAAGGCTACGCACTTACTGTAACTGACTTTAAGCCTTATGGTAGTCGACCGTCTTACATAACTATAAATTTAGATTTCTGTCTACAAGCAGGCACCGAATTGAGCTCACTTCGATTTCCCTTGTAGGTCCTCATTGACTATGTATTTTCTTCACAGGTCAATTTGATTTAATTTAATATCTTTTACTTCTCATTTGTTCTCTGGTATTATCACTGCCATAGGATCAAATTTTTATTGATCTTTTTTTAATTAGGGGATTAATCCGTATTTAATAACTTTTATTTAAGACGTTCCGTAATTACCTGTTACATAGTTAGAACTTTACAAGTTAAGATTTTAGTTAAGAATTAAACAAATACACTAAGCAGTATTAATGATTTAGAACTAAAGAATATGAGTTGGGATCTTATAATTTTGGTGAAACTTATTTTAAGGCATTTAATTATTATATTAAGTATAATACTATAATCTCAATTAGGTTTGTGTCCTAATGAATTTTCGGTTATACTCGTTTTGTCTGAGAATATAATTAATATTTGAGTAAATAGTTTAATTATAATCTTTGATTTTTTTGGTATGCTGACGTCAAGGCTAAGTTGAGTTTAAGCAGATTTTTTCAGGTTTCTCAATATTCTTAGATAGGGATTTTTTTCTACATTTTACTACCCTAATGTCAATGTTTAAAAATCATTGATATATTCTTATTAGAAAATTTAGTGGCGCCTTCGCCCAACCGTCTACTCTACCACAGTATAAGCAAGGAACAGTAACGTCAGTGAGCTCAAATCCCTTGAAGTATTGAGATCAAAGAGCACCGGCAGGCACCCGCTTGCCTGACTTTGCCGTCGTTGAATCACGTCCTATACGAGGGGACGTGCAATTCGTTAAATTTTATTGTCGCATGGAGTCAGTTTCTACTAATGTCATTTACAATTTAATTATTTTATAATTTCATTCGACACTCTAATTTTAATATATTTAGAAATAATATTTAGATTATAGATGCTTCACGACAGGTTCTTAAGAATGTGTGAAAGTTAAAATGATAATAAAACAATAAACAATGCATTTAATAACAAGTTTTGTGTAATGTAGCTTATACTACAAAAATATTAATTTCTTCGAAATTGAAGACAAGTTTAGTACAAACCCAAACTAATATAACTCTAAGGTATTTAGTAACACAAAACATAATATAAGCAAAGTTTGTTTAATAACTTTTTTCTACGACTGCCCTGAAAATAGACAAAAACGCATTAACAACTGCTCTTGAAAACTGGACATTTCAAACATCGAGTGAAAGTATACACGGCGTATGCAAAGTATACTTTTCACACGCTTATTCGGGTATTTAGATTAAAGGGCTTCGTCTCCGATTTAGAGCTTCGCCCTCAGAGATACCATTCACAGATCTCTAAAAAAGGGGGCCCAATTTTAGGGCTTCACCCCCCCAGGAGCCCCTTTTTGCAAAACTGTAGAAAATGGGACTCTCATACCAGGGGGCCCCCTTTTAAGGCTTGGGGCCCAATTTTAGGGCTTCGCCCCCAGGGCTCCATTCCAAAATCTGTAAAAATGGGACTCCCGTGCCATAGGCCCCATTCTAGGGTTTCGCCCCCCTGGGGCCTCATTTTAGGGCTTCGCCCCCAGAGCCTCTTTTTCAAAATATTTAGAAAATAGAGACCCCACATCGGTGGCCCCATTTTAGGACTGTGCCCCTAGTTATAGTTTAGCGAGAATCTCTTACTCACGTAGTTTCTTTCGCTAGGAATAAAATTTTCTGATAAATCAATAATAAAAAAGTTTCCCATATAGGTAACTTGTAATTTTCTACCACACTCCCAGTGGGGCACTCTGACCCTGTATGTAGCAGTCGTAGAAAAAGTATAGTGTGCTCCACGTGCTGACGGCTTTTGTTGACTGGTTGCTAGGATATTAACAAAATTGTTCAATGTCAAGGCCCACTAGCAAAAATTTCGACACCGCTTTCAATGGGATTTCTAGTAATAAAGACGTCAAAAATGACAATATAGCCGCCCAACTGTTGATCGGGACTAGATTAAATTAATAGTTTTCATTAAAAAGTCTTCGAAATAGAAAAAATAGTATAAAATACAGGTTTTAAAAGACATTTAGCGCACTCGCACGTCGCACGTTAGGAAACTCCACGCAAGCGGGTCGTTTCCTAATTTCGTGCTAGTGCGAAAAAATATGGTATTTTAAAACAAGTATCTTAATATACTATTTTTTCACTATGAAAAAAAAACGGTTCTTTATAGGCCGGAATCAATCCTATTGATTTTGACGGTCACGACACGCAGGACCCCTTTATGGTCACTACTCCCTTAACACCCGTAATTGAAATTTGGAAAAATGATGATGGTGTTTTTCCCTTTGTAATTGCATAATACAAAACCAAATGGTTTGAAAAGAGAACATGATTGATTAATGAATGTATGGAGTCTACAATTTTATGAATAATATTTTCTTGCCTAATTTTTATCTCATCCCTTTTTAAAAAAACAAGTAGGTAGGTATTTTAATTCTAGATAATATTTACTCATACCTGAAAGGATCTTTTGGGCATCTAAAAAATGATTTTTCACCATCACTTTTACTGAAACAGTTATCCACTGCACAAAATCCAACCATCGTTATAGAAAACGCAACAACAGCCCCTAAATAATGTCTTCCTCGCCCTCGTATAATACGTTTGTGCTAAAACTCCCCAAAGTTTCTGCGAGTCTATGAGAAAACTGGATTGAACCGCTCTTACCTCAGGCGGCAAAATCGAGATTTTTATGCATCTGACGCTACCGTTCATTAATTCTACCGTGACTCTACGACCCACACCTATAAATATTAACACTACTGACTTAACCAGGGATATGGACCGGTTGTTAAGCAATTAAGTAATCACTTTACAGTATAGATGCAACAATCAACTGGGTCGCGAACTTTCATGGGGGCAATTTGAAAAATACAATCTAAAGAAGCTTCAAAAATGAAGAAATTCAGAGAAAACTTTCTGAAGAAATAGGAAATTTAAATGAAAATGAGAACGAAGCAATTTTAAATGCACTGGAACGCCCGAAATTATTTAGGGACAAATGTGACGAGGAAATTCCGAGCATTTAATTTAGGCTAGAAAGTATTTATTTTTTGTTTATTGTTGACTATAGGTCTTAATTACATTATATTATTTCCAATTTTAGATGGCAGAATTTAAAAACTGGTATAGACCATTTTGTAAAGTATTAGGAAAAAAAGTCAATAAAACAGTCTTTAAACATCAGTCATAACATTTGAAAAATAAACCCTTTTCTCCATGTAGCAGCAGGTACCTATGTAAATAGATTAATTAATGTGTTATCTGGATATTATATTTTATGCCCCGATACAGCCTACTCATCATAAAAGTATATGCTTCACCTGATCGAAAAATATTTTTTTACTTACCTGGTGTTGTAAAACGAGTCACAACAGGTGAAATGATATTTAATAACTTGCATCCTGAGCGTATTATTTGTCCTTTTAACTGCCAAAAAAAATGCTACCCAACTCCTATTTAAATTAAAATAATATACTGGCATAAAAGCTTTGTCAGTTTCCCATCGAAAAGATCTATAGCTACCGCACTCTAATAATCTAGTCACGGATTATCTAGAACGGCCTACTTTCAAGCATGGCCCCAGATTACCTGCATGTAGGTTAATCTGGAGCATGGCCACTAAGAATAATCGAATCACAGCAAGCGCTTACCCCACTTAATTCCATACGCTCAGCGGCGTTTTAAGATCCTTTACACAAATAGTGCACTATGTAAAAATCGACCTTACCTATTGGTCGATCCATCTCGTATTACAATATGTCTTCATGATGCAATCAATTTCTGTCAAGAGCTCTCGTGGTGTAGAGGTTTAGACAGCTGGGTCTCACCTGGACGCCTCGGGTTCAAACCCCGTTGCTTTTTTTTATTTTTTTAAGATTATGTTTCTAAATAGTTTTTTCTTGATTTTGGGTATGTCTTGGGTTAGTTTGGGTTAGCACCTGGTTAGTTTCCTTTTCTTGAGCCCCCGTAGCGAGCTAAGCGAGCGGAGGGCCATGCGGATCGACCAATAGGAGAGGCCGATTTTTATATAGTGCACTATTTGTGTAAAGGATCTTATAATGCCGCTCAGCGACCTTAGCCCTACAAGCGTCTAGGGTTCCCACCAAATTTTCGATGCGAAACCGTGCATGCGTAATATGGCGTAATGTATCAAAATTATCAATGTCTTTACGTTCTAGCGACATTCCTTCAAACGCCTCGGTGGTGTACTAGGTAGAGGTTCTGCTTGTCATTTCTGCGCTGCGGGTTCGAATCCCGTCGATCGCGACAGATGTTTTGTTTACCTTTCTTTAAGGTTATGTTTTCTTTTTATGATTTTTTTTTCTTAATTTTGGGTTAGACTTGGGTTAGTTTTAGTTAGTTCTTGTTGATTGCGCCCCCGTAGCGAACCCGTAGTTTCGCCATTGCGGTTTCGTATCGAAAATTTAGTAGGAGAGCTAGACTTTTGTCTTAGTACTGACCTCATCCCTTAACAAAAGTCAATCTTTAAGTTCTCTTCAACAGACTCGAGGCTATCATCCCTAAAATTACATTCGGCTTAATGCCAACTTCTCGGTCTTTACCATTTCGGCCTTGCCATTTCTTGTTACACTCGGTTTCGTGCCAATTACTCTATCTTGAGTATTTCGGCTTAGACAATTGGATATTATATATCTCCTGTTCCAAGAGTATAATTAAGGCAAGATTAATTCGCCAATTAAAACCCAAATATTGTCACCGTTCTTTTAAAAGACACATTATATATTTCCTCTTTACTGACATTCGACTATTTGATCATAAATGACGCCACCAGTATGTCTTAAGGAGTAATATTAATTTCGTGTTTTGGCCGGCTATTTTCGCGATTTCGATCAAATCAAGTGAAGAATCGATTTTATTTCTGCAATAATAATTAAATTGTGATCTGACATTGTAACTAGGGGGTAAGTACAGTTTCTCCTGTTTTACTTCTTATTGAAAAATATTATCAAATTTGACAAAAAAAGATTTAAATTGAATGTAGAAATAAAAGTGAGGTTATAACAAAGTACATCAAGCAAATTTTAGGGCTAATAACTCGTTTGTTCTTTTAAAAGAACAGTGGCAAATTCAACTATTTTCTATTTTTTATTTTAGGTATTGGAATAAGCCTCATTACATGAATTACTGGAGGAAGATGAGAATTTGGATAATGACCCCACAATAATATTATCATATTTCCTCCAGAGAATGTAAATCACGATAACACTGACGGAGATTCTGGGGACGAAGAAAACGTGCAAATGTGCAATCTTCCAAGGCGCCATCGCCAGTTACGTGCCGAAGCTGAAGGTTTGCAGGATGATGCTGAAGGAGCTTGTGTATCTGTAATAACAGACACATCAGATAGACAATAATATTCTGGTTTATGAAGCGATATCTAGAAATATATTTAATTTTATTATGCAAAATATTCATTGTTGTAATAATGCTGACTTACGCCAAATTACGACCTCTTTTTGATGTCCTCAATACAAAATGTATAGATATGCCGCCATGTGAAGAGTCACACAGCATTGACGAATCTATGGTACCATATTTGGGGCATCATGGTTCGAAACAATTTATATAAGGATAGCCAATTAGATGGGGCTATACATTGTGTGTGGAAGCAACTGTAGCAGGGTACATTGAATGGTTTGGACTCTTATCAGGGTTCAACCACTGTCCTTTCGAAAAAGTATAAAGATCTTGGCCTAGGTGCTGTGGTGGTGTTAGAATTTGCAAAAGTACGTTAAAAAAGTATACTAAGGTTGTACCTTTTAATTTATTATTCGAGAACTTTTTACTTCCCTCCATTTTACTGGAAGAGATCAAGGGTACGGGCACAATAAGAGAAAATCGCATTGGTAAAGAATGTCCTTTATCTTACCCATCAGTTTTGATGAAAAAAGAACGCGGTACATTAGAATTTGTATCTTCTGATACGAATTCTATAACTTTATGCAAGTAGTTCGATAATAACGTAGTAACTACTGCTTCAAATCATATCGAAATAATGCCTACCCTTCCAATAAGAAGATTGTCACAGAAAGAGAAAAAAACGATTTATGTACCGCAACCACATACAATAATGGGGTTGACGGGCGGATCAAAATATTAGCCTGTATAGAACTCAGATATGAGGTAAGAAGTGATATTTTTCACTAATATCTCACTGTCTAGACATGCCCGAACAAAATTATTGGCAAATGTATAGAATTGGAGGCGGAAAAAAAGATCACCTAATCAGTGGCAACTTCAATTTTTGAGACAGTCTGCAAATCTTCATGATACATCTAGATATGATAGATTAGATTATTTGGTCGTATATCGGGATAAACGTACCAGTTGTAATGTCTGTCATAAAAATTGTTATTTTTTTTGTCAAAAATGTTCCATTGCTTTGCCCCCAAAAATCTTACACAATAATTCATACTTTCATGTAAAGTTATGACATATTAAACCTTCTCTTTAAAGTTTCTTATCCTTAATTTTAGTTTAAAATAGAAGTGTTTTTGCCACCGTTCTTTTAAAAGAACACCGTTTATAGAAAAAAAACCTAAAATTAAAATCCAAAAATTGCTTAAAATACCAATTTTTGGTTATCCCTAGGAATAAAGTTTGAAATTTGGACAAATATTTCTGAAAAAAAAGTTTGGCATTATCTGGGTTAATACAAGATTTTTCCTTGCAACATTTAAAATCTACCTTTCGCACAAACTGTGTCAATGGTCTTGTGTAGTGTAGATAGAACATGTCCAATGTCCTGTCTTAGGATGTACATTCAATAACAAATATTTTTGGTGTAATTAAATAAATAGGTTTAAACGAATTTGATCCTATTATTACATCTAGTCCCTCGACTAAAAATACAATACATTTGGGAAGGTCTGTTCATTAACACTAATTGTACTGCGAATCGAAACCTCGCAAATCTAATATCTGATATTTTTGAATTAAGTCTTTTAAATTTTTCTCCACCACAGCCTCATTTAAATTTTTAGAATAAGACTTCTTCAGTCCTGGTTCTAGATTGTAAACTCCGCAAGTGCCTGCTAGTTAAGTGGCCAACGATTAAATCTGCCACCTTTATCTAAGAGCCAGAACTCTAAATATGGCAATGATTAGATATAAAATTAAAACGTGCAGAATACCAAAACCGTAAAGAGCTCTCTCGTTTTAAGAAGGTTTGAATTTGACTTTGACAAGATGACAAGAATAGTGTAATGCCATTAAATTACTTGTTTGTTAGGCTTGTGTCATATTTAGTGGTTATTAGCTAAACAAGTGCTGTGTTTCCGAGATGCTGTATACCTATTTATAAGTAAGTATTGGTTTGTTCCAAAATTGCGGCAAATGAGAATACGCCAGTCGATGTTGTAGAAGTAAAAACGTATTTTGAGTGCCATAAAAAGCGTGAAAGTTCCTATATGGTGTGCATAAACTGTGGTAAAATCTTTCACAAATCATGTGCAAGAAGAGGTTTTGCAGAAAAAGTTCAACTGATCGACGAAACTCGACTTTTGTGCTGCGAGTCAAAATCCAGTGAAAACCTAGCCTCTGATACAGAAAAATGTCTATTAAGAGCTTTGGTGGAAGAACTTAAGGATAAGAACAGGGTTCTACAGGAGAACGCAATTCTACTACGGGAGAGGATCGTTTTCCTAGAGGATGAACTAGGGAAAACAGAAAAAACCAAACAGGGTAACAAAAAATTCCCGCCAAAAGAAAACGTCAAAAAACAATCAATAATCCAGAACAAGATATAAAATCAAGTGAAGATAGTTACCAATCCAGTGTTGATGACAGTATTTCAAACACACCACCGACAAATGAGCAGCATAACCTAGAAAATATTCAAAACTAAACAAAGCTGAACTAATAGTTCAGTCCTCTGAGAATCAAAACCAAGTTAATGATGAGAATGGTAATGATAGTCTTAGACACAATAAACACACTGAGGAAAACTGAGAAGAACAGAAGCGCAGAGGCCTTCGTAAAAACCTCAGACCTGTTCCTATCAAAGGAAATAGAAGTGAAGTTACCACACTAAAAATTGCGCCAAGACTTGCCACAGAATACTCTTGGCTGTTCATATTGGGTCTAGCAGCAGATACACAAGCCAGTGGCATAGAAAAATACCTCTCAAATAATGGAAAGCGAAATCACATAGGCGAAAAGGTGAAAACAAAAAAAAAACAGAGAACTGTGAGTTCGTTCAAGATTGGTATACCAAAAGATGACAAAGAGGCTCTTATGGCAGCGGATTACTGGCCCGAAGGCATCATTGTAAGGGATTTTTAAACCTGAGGAGACCAGTGCCCCCACGGACTGGGCAAAGAACGGCATATCAAGGGAAACAGGGAGGAGGTGAGCATACTACATCATAATGTACAATCAATTGGAAATTGTGTTGATGCTGTGCAAGATCTAATGAACGCGCACGAGGATTGTATAGCATTTTGTATTAGTGAATATTGGAAGACAGAATTGCAGCTAAAAAGCTGTAATATATTGGGGTATGAACTAGCATCATCTCACTGTAGAAAAGCTAGTGCACATGGAGGTGTAACAGTCTTTATAAAAAAAGATGTAGAGTGGAGAGTTCGTAACGACATTGTAAATACATCGGAAGACTTACTATTTGAATGTGCTGCTGTGGAGGTAAGAGTAAATAACTTTAAGGCTGCAATTTTATTTGTATATCGTACACCTTTCACTGCAGTACAGGATTTTTTTTCCTAAGTTGGCGTTTAAATAAATTTCCTTAAAAATGTATCTGTTTTTATTGCTGATGATTTTAATATTGATATTAGAGACAGTAGTAGAGGTTGTAACGGCGCCCTTTACTTACTTTTTGCGACCTCCTGTATTTCGGTTTTCTCGGGCGCCACCCCTTTGATATTTACAGCGACAAAGGGGATCGCTGTTCGCCTATCGGGTAGCCTTTAGACAGTGGAGAAACGGTTGTCGAAGGTTCGGTTTTTAAATACTCGGAATCGGTCCCTGGTAAATGAAACACTCCGTGTAAACAAAATAATGGTCGTGTTTATCCGACAGTAAGTATAAACCTAACTTTCTTATAGCTAAAAGTATCAGACAACTTATTCTAAGCGACCCAACCCGGTAATACGTAAGAAAACTCAAAACGGTAATAAAAGAATCGAAATCTCTGTAGCGGTGCGGAAGCCCCACGGTAAGTATGTTAGCAATTACGTTAAACGGTAGCGGTACGGAAGCCCTACTGTAAATATGGCAGTAAATACGGTAAACTGTAGCGGTACGGAAGCCCTACGGTAAATATGGCAGTAAACACGGTAAACGGTAGCGGTACGGAAGCCCTACGGTAAATGTGGAAGTAAATACGGTAAACGGTAGCGATACGGAAGCCCTACGGTAAGTGCGGTACTAGATACGGTGAACTGTAGCGGGCCGGAAGCCCTACGGTACGTGTGGCAGTAGATACGGTACGGAAGCCCTACGATAAATACGGTATACGGTTCTCAATAGCTCCAGCTCTATGACACGGTCGGTTCAACAGAACGGTTCCCTAACTCGGACGTGAAGCCTGGATGGACTTAGTTTGGAAGGATACTCAGCCGGGATTACTCCACTTGCCAAGCCAGGATGGCCGGGATTACTCCGCTTGCCAATAGGGGAGCCGGGATTACTACGGGAGGATGGCCGGGATTACTCCGCTTGCCAACCGGGATTGCCAAGCAGGGATGGCCGGGATTACTCCACTTGCCAATAGGGATGGCCGGGATTACTCCACTTGCCAAGGCAGGATGGCCGGGATTACTCCGCTTGCCAATAGGGGAGCCGGGAATACTACGGTAGACCGGGATTACTCCGCTTGCCAAGACAGGATGGCCGGGATTACTCCGCTTGCCAGGGCAGGATGGCCGGGATTACTCCACTTGCCACTAGGGAAAGGATCATGGACCAGGAATACGGTACGACGGATATTTACCTGCTCGGTCCTTCCCGGTTTGTCTGGAGCTGTCTCCTACTGGTGGGGTATGCTGCTTGCTCGGTGCTAGACTGCCTCTCGACTGCCGACTGACTCGACTCCGGACTGACTGCCCCTCTACTGCGGTACATCTGGTTTTATATGATGAGGCCTGCGCGGTTCTCAGAACTTGCGAAGTGGGGCTCGCCGCCGCCGGTACGGTGCGTACTACTGATACTAGGAAAACCTTGGGTAAATTGCGGAAAGTGTTTTCCTGTATTTTCGCGCGGTTTTCAGTAAGATAGTAATGTATATATTATTTTTAAGATAATTTACCAAAACGAATGGTGTTTCTATGACACCAAATACCGAAGATACGGTTTAACAATAATTAATTAGGCTTACGCTCTGTAATATAAGAAAAATTAAGTAACATCGTTCAAGGTTCTGCTGATTTTTTTATCTTTGTTTAACTCATTTAACTTTTACCCTACAATTTTAGCGTATACACGAATTTGCACGACTGCCAACAGCTGCATTGACAATATCTTTACTAACTACGAGTTTTTGAGATCAGAAATACTAAACACCCATCTATCTGATCACGCAGTTCAAAAGGTTGTGTTTGACATCCAATCTATTAAAAATTCTAAAAATGTAAAAAGGGTAGGCTTTTTAATGCACAGATCCAGCAACAGTTTCGGGAACACTTGTCCGAACAAGACTGGGTGAACATTTTTTTTGTTACCCGAGTCTGAAGTGGATATGCAATGGGAATCATTTATGAGTATCTTAACACCTATATTTAACAATTGTTCTCCTGTGAAACAATTTAATAAAAAAAACAGATATCATGTCAACAAAGTCCTGAATTGTTAACTTGTAAGAATGAGCTTGACATTCTCTTAGTATTAAGTATAGAGCAATATAGGGAAAAGAAAAAGGGTATAACTATCTACTTGCAGAGGCTCGAAGAGCCCAGTATGGTAACCGAATAGAAAATAGTGAAAATAAGTCCAAGTGTGTCTGGCAGATTGTCCAAAAAATAAATGGGAGAGAGGCAAGGATTAGGGATCCTAAAATACCAGCTGACCCAAACATTATTTCTATTAAACACAGCACCAAATCCAATAAAGGCTTTTCCTAATTATAGAAATTTCACTGGTAATATTTTAAATAATAACAAATCGCTCTTCTTAGCAACTGTTACTATTCACGAAATAATAATCATAATAAAACAAAAACTTAATAATAAAAAAAGCAGCGGATATGATGAAATTTCTAGTAATTTAATAAAAACATGTAGTGATGAACTTGCTGTTCCACTTTGCCACATCTTAAATAATTCTTTTAAACACGGAATATTCCCAGAAAAATTAAAGCTGTCTCTCGTCAAACCACTACATAAAAAAGGTGATCCCGCAAAGCTAGAAAATTTCCGCCCTATTAGTTTAATTCCAGCTTTTCCAAAAAATTTTTAAATAGCCATGTGCTCCAGATTACTGAGCGTTTTCTATTCTGAGAAACTTCTGGTTGGCTTGCAGCATGGCTACTTGAAAGGAAAATCGGTGGAGACTGCGGTCTATGAGATTATTAATAAGATCATAGAGGGACAAGAGGCAAAAAACTTGGCAATGGGTATGTTTCTAGACCTTTCAAAAGCCTTTGACACGCTGGATCACTCTATAGTGCTAAGCAAGTTGGAGCTGTATGGTATTAGGGGGCTAGCATTGAACTGGGTAAGTTCAGATCTGCTGCACCGAAGACATGATGGAGAGAGATGGGGTACGTCATTTCTCGGAGGAGGGCTATCTTACGATTGGCATTCATCAGGGAAGTGGTCCCTTGCTTTTTGTTTTCTACGTGAATAATCTGGCTCCTGAGGTTAACTTTGTGGATGACAGCAATATTTTGATTCTAGCGTCAACCTTGAATGATTTTCTTAACATCTCGAGTGAACGCTTCAGGGTTGCTTAGGAATGGTTCACTAGGAATAGGCTCTTGTTATATAAGGAGAAAACACACTACATATACTTTAGAACAAAGCAGGGAAGTTCTGAAATTCCAGAGGAAGTCCAGCTTCAGTCGGACACCGTCACTCTGAGTACCAGCACCAGATTCCTCGGAATAAAGGTAGAACAACACTTAGATTGGGTAGCTCAGGTTGGCAAGGTTTGCGGGAAACTAAATAGAGCTTGCTACGCCTTGAGAGTCATGTCTAAATACCTAAATGTAAATAACTAAAAAACTGTTTATTTTGCAAACTTTCAGTCAGTTTTGCGTTTTGGTGTTGTGATTTTGGGTGGGAGCACGGACGCCAACAAGGCGTTTGTGGTACACAAGAGGGCTCTTCGGGTCCATTTGGGTCTTAACCAGAGGGCGTCGTGTAGGGGAGGGTTCAGGGAGCTGGAATTTTGACACTGGTAGGTCTATATGTGTATGAGTGTTTGGTGTTTCTCTTTAAGAACAGGCAAAAGTTTTCACCTTTTGAACGTCAGCATCGTTTTAATACCAGGAGGGTTGGCTTTGACGTTACAATACATAGGCTCACAGCGACTGAGTGAGGTCCTGCATATTCGTGTATAAAGTTTTTTAATAAGCTACCTCCAAGTATTAAATCGGAATCAAACTTTATATCTTTTAAGAAGTCCGTTCATAACATTCTTTTAGCAATTGCACCATATACAGTTAGTGAGTTTATGGAGCATCAGCTTTAAAAACTGATTTTAAAATGTTGTAATGTTGTATTCTAAAATGTTGTATTGAGTTGATAATTTTAATTTTAAATTTATTTATGCCTATATCTTTAGTACTGAAGACATATTGCATTTGTATCTCTTGACGCCATTTCATTCAATAGGACTGCATATTTATGTTGTAGTTAGTTTTTTTTGAAAATATAGAGATTTTGTCTTTGTTTTTGTCTCTTTGCCTTTGTTTTAAAAAATTCTGTGATTGTACGTTTAATGATTTAGTTATTTTTTTATGTGTCCTTTGCTAGCTTCAGTTTACCCAAATTTAGCCAAGCAACAGAAATTGAAGCAACAAGTTCATCTTTATTTAACAATACTAAAGTACTTTCCTTAATTTTGCGTTTTTTGATAACGGTTCCCTCGCTAAAAAACTTGAAGCGTTCCATTGTATTTTACGATTGCTATCAAATGATATTGACATATATGTGACTTGTGGAATTGTGTATTTATAATATAAGTTTGGTGAAGATGATATGTTTTATAATTCCATTTTCATTGTATAGATTTGTTTTTGTTAAAAGGGTGTTTTCTGTTTAAAAATAGTACGATTGTTAGAGTTTTTACTTATTCGTGTTATCTGGTCTGACAAATATAGTATAGGACATCACTAAATTTTCAGATAGAAATCGCTAAAGCACTTGACAGAAGACGTGAGCATATTGAACGGAAAAGGTGGCATTAGATCTACCAGCAAAAAGGATGCATCACCTACAATTCCCCCTCCCAAAAAGACTGTGGTTACAACCACTATTGACGATGTGCAATCTGATAATTTTGGATTGACAATGTTTATTGGATTTTCGTGTGACTGCATAGAAAATTAAATTTTATTTTCTTTTAAATCCCATTGACGTCATGTGACATTGTGCTCTTAAAACTGTTTGACAATTTTTTGCTTTTATATCGTTCTTGCCTATTCGCAACGGATACCAACCATTAGGGTCATAAAAATCACTTGAATCCAATTGACCTAAATTAATTTTTGTTGAAACCTAAGATGATGAAAGGGCCGAACAAAATTCCTATTATCTACCCCAACTTACAAGAACATTCATCATAGCCCGATCCCAACAAACTAGGCGAAACGAATTGAAGTAATTGGATGTTGGGAAAGCACTAACTCTTCTCATAATTGCGTTAATCTGTGTCTCGATTTATTATATTTACAACTTTTGGAGCAGGTGTGAGAAATTATATACGTAACTAATAAATTATTAAACTAGATTCTATATTTATTGAAATGTAATGAAGTAACATAATTCAAACCTTTTTTCAATCGTTTTGCTATGTCTACAGGCAAAAAACTTCTTCTTACGTTCTATGCTTCTTATGTTTAATTCAACGTTGTTAAATCAGTGACTTTCCCAACTGCCAACAGCCTTCCAAAACTT
>MU187373.1:0-44587 GCA_016904865.1 Pissodes strobi | reverse complement strand
CCATCCTTTCATGCTGTGGTGTCCATAGGCCTTGCTGGTGCCTGCAGAAGGGAAGAACTTTGTCAGTTAAAAGTGGACGATATGGACGATTTAAATTCTGCATTTTTAATAAAAATTCGCCATACAAAAAACAAGATACCCAGACCTTTTACAGTAACCGGAATTTTTTACGAAATCTGCAAAAGGAATGCTAACCTCCGGCCACGCAATATTGAGGAAAACAGATTTTTCTTAAATTATAAAGCAGGTAAGTGTACCAAATAGGTTTGTGGAATAATAAAATTGGAAGAATGTCTATGGAAATAGCTGCTTTTTTAAAACTTCCAAATCCTCAGCAGTATACGCAACACTGTTGGTTAATGCTGGTGGCGATGTAGTCAGGCGGTGGTGCATGGCGGGTGGCGTTCTAGTCAGGTCGCAGAAGGAAGGATACATAGACGACTCCATTCAGAATAAAATTCAAATTTGTAACAAAGTCGTTAAGTCGGTAGATCATTTTACAGAAATTACCTGCATCACACGAATCAGAAGAATTACAGACCTTGCCAGAAAATCCTCAGCTTTCATGCTCTAACGGTACAAATATATCAGTTACGTAAAATGTATTAAAAAATCAACAAATTCCTGGGATTAATTTTAATAATTGCTCTAACATTACAATAAATTATAACTTTAAATAATAATATGCTTATGTAATAAAAATGTATTCGTTTCAGTTTTCTACGTTACCATCGTTTTGTTTTTGTGTAAAAAGTAATATGTTTTATGGAATAAAATTTAATAATATAATATACTTATGCGGTTTTTAATTGCCTTGAAGAAAATTATTGTTTAAACTGTTCTTTAAATAGTAATGTAGGTATACAACATTTTAGCAGTAATATTAATAACTTAGTGTATGCAACTGGGTGCGTGGTAGAAAATGATGCATTATACTAAAGCTTTTTATTATTAATTTTGCAGAAATTTTATGAAAATGATTCTTCGTAAAATTTTAAATTTTCGAAATCGAGAATTTCAAGATAGCAAAAGCAATAAAGACAGTACAAAAATATGAAGAGAAAACCTTAATTACTATTTTCCTGCAAGCTTTAATTTTTGAGAAAATTTAGACCAAATACCCGAAATTTTAAATTTTCCTTACCTCCTACATTTGGTGCTAAATTTCTCTATACTGCCCATAACTTATTAAGTTTTCCGTTTAATTTTTTTAAGCTATTTACTTTGCCCATTTTGAAGCTGCTGATTTCCATAATTTTCTTTTTTACGAAGGAACCATTTTCATATTTTGCCTACACTGTATACAATACCCTAAATTTAACAAAATCTACGTCAGTATTTCTTCACGCAGCTTCTTTCATTAGCAATAAAATCTTCTGATAAATCAATAATAAAAAAGTTTCCCATATAACATGTAATTTTCTACCACACTCCACACCTTGTATGTAGCAGTCGTAGAAAAAGTATAGTGTGCTACTCGTGCTGAAAAATAATTTCACACTCATGAGTCTTATTTTCAGCACTTGTTGCACAATATACTATTATTTGCATACATATATTTTCGCACGGTTTTCTTATTTTTCCTTCGTGATACAATTTTTTTTATTGAACAATATCATTAATTTCTTATTGGAGTTGGAGTTACAAAAATTACCACGTTGATTTTGTAAAAATTAAATCAAAGCTCAGTGTAAAAAATATGATCTTTAGTGTTCGCCCAATGTCTAAATGATATTTGTCAAAACGAGATACAATATATTAAAAGTCTTATCTACCTATTCCCTACCCTAAAATGTGAGAAAACGCCACATTCAATCCTAAAAGGATCAACTTATATCTAACTTACTCCCACTATTTTTATTAAATCGAATTTAATTGTGTGGCAACATTGATCGTACAGTTAGCTCGAATCGAATCGAAAAAAGATCCAATGAAAAAGCGATTAATCACAGGATAAAAAGCCTTATGAGCCACCACCCGCCGGCATCGGGTTTCCAGAGATTTATTTCACTTATTTTTAGAACAGGATATTTTACTTCGAATTATATAAGACTATAAAAGGGCAAGCAGAAGAAAACTGTAAAAGATACGGTGCTTCTTTATCATCGAATAAAGCAGTGAGTCATTCATTTCGTTTAGCGAAGGTTCTTGAGACTGTCGTGCAACCGGATGCGAATTGTCCATGTGGAGATGGTATAATTCGAAGAAGCATGATTTCATCAAATAATCTAACGGCTGAGCACCAATTTGCAGAGGCATAGGAATTTTTCTGGCAAAATAAATAAGAATGGTTTATTTACATTGGTGAAAAATATCCCCAAGAGCAAGTGTAAACACTTGAAGTATATTGCGCCAATTGTAAGCCTTTGATTCAAAATTATAAATTTAGGCTCCATTAAACATTATCTAAAAACAAATAATGATAAATTATTAACATTAATTATAATGATGATGGTAATAATAATACAAATAATTATGAGATGAGATCCTTTAATGTTGTTGATGGTAATGATAATCGGGAAAAGGCGCTGCTTCTATGAGCAATGGGATATATTTTTGAACTAGTATATTGAAGATATCAACCATGATGAGAAAGCATTATCAGTGATCGAAAGGATGCGAAGAAATAAGTTTCTCTAATGAAAAAGGTCTATATACTTCAACTGATGTAACTGCAGCACTCACTATATTCATAATGGATATTCTTAATCAGTTACATAATGTCATGGCGTGGCAATGCAGAATTACAATATTGGATGCCATATCGATATCCAAATAGTTTACCCTCGGAATAACACATTGAGGTTGGAGGACTGCATGCGAACACAACGCCAACGGGGCAAGTAAGAAGCGGTAGCGTGCGAGGAACTGTTAGTGCTACATAACATTAACTAGTAAGTTAAACAAAAAAGAGAAACGTTTTAATTGCCTTGCTTTTAAGATCAGTGGCTTTTATAAAATCAGACATTCCGTGACCAATCCTCCCAAAACATATATGATTACCCTAAAGGGATGCTCACTCTAGGAAATATCATTCGGAATGTGAGATCAAGTTGCAGTTTCAAAATTATTGTGCTTGAAAAGTTCTTGTATTTGTCGACCAACGAACATGTCTTCTTTAAGTTTTGCCTCACTTATACGCGGGAATTTATCTGTCTAATAAAGAAAAGCATTTCCTTCTCTATTAAAGGTTTTAACAAAATTTGTAGAGTTTTTTAATTTTATATGCATCAGAGTAGGTAAAAAGTTTTTCTGCTGCTTAGCTAAGGGTCTATTAAGAACATTTTTTTGACCTGATACAATATTTTCTCGTTTCGGCCATTCATTAACTAATAATGTCAGTTTATGGCTCTGCTGTCCTATTCCCATAAATAACAATATTTGGTATAGCCACTCTGCAGTCCCATAAGTAATGTTACAACTTTTAAATCCGCATAGTATTCTATGTATGATCTTTATATTTAATGATTTGAAGTTATATATGCATATTCTCGGATGCTTACTTCATAAATACAGTATAATCCACAGGAAGGGATGGTTGTGATTTCCAAGTACTTTTAGACAACTTGCCTTCGAAGAATCAATAAAAAGTCGCCAATCGGTAGGCTCATACGAAAGTCCAAGTTTATTCATTGTACCTGAAATATCGTAGCAGAAAACCAAGTAATTTTCCATTTCAAAAAAAAAATAGCCAGCTTAGACTCCCTTTTCCGGTACGTAGAAATATTCACGTCTGTTTCTGCAAGATTTCACTGCAGCAGACGAGATCCAAGGAGCTATGCCTTTGTTTTAGGTATCCTTAAAGCATCATGAGGCACAAGTCTAATGGCCTAGCGAATATTAGAATAATCAATTTTATGTTTTGCTTTTACCAGAAAACTTTGCGATTTTTGTTAAACAAAAATAGTAATCATCAATGTGGTCCTGAGGTTCCCGCCAAATTATTGGTATTCCAAATTGCATAGTTTTGGTAATGTCATTTAACCAATCCGTTAGTGTACAATAACAACACATTTTAGGTACCCACGCTTAATCTTGATCTCCAACTTTGCAACCAAAATATAACTCGTAAGCTTTTCTTACTTGTAGGCTTAAAGACTTTCGTTTGGCTTTTAGGGTGACTTTACCACATAATTATGTAACAGGCATTGTTGTGTTTGTTGACTGAGGATTGCAACAGCGAGGTGTATGTGCAATCAAAATAAGATTTCTAAAAACACTATTTAAAATGACAATTATTACCAAGTCTATACCGAACAGGCATCCAAACTGTTCTTTTGCAACTGCTTACTGGTGAATTTTAGCTGCTCTGTAAACTTTTCGAGCATTTTCGTCCGCCCGAGCCATCAGCACTATTAAGGCAGAACGTATTTCCCGCATTCCCTAGATTCGCGTAGCTACTTGACCAGACAATTTCAAGATAAGTCTGACACTTCAGTCTTCTGACAGTTCAGTCTTGCACAAGTTGAAGATATTCAATTAGTTAAGCACGGAAGATGCAGAACTCAGCAGTCCCCACGAAAAAAATCAAAGCAAAAACAAATTCTTAACAAAGTAGGATATCACGATGCAGTTTTCAGTGTTTATTTGCCTGGTCCTCAAAGTATGTGCTGCCACTTGGATAACTGTATAGGCGATTGAGTAATAATATATACCAGGATGAGAAATAAAATCCTTGCATTTAGGAAAAGTTTGTTAACTCAGAGTATTTTTAAAGCAGAGTTTTATTTTTCTCTTGCCTCAGCAAAATGATCTTTGATAAAATACAAACAATGCTTTCTAGCGGTTTTCGATATTTTAATTTCTTTAAATGTTGATGATTTTATATAAATGAGGCTTCAACGGGACATTTTGAACGTGAAATATTATGAAAATTCACATTTGAAATTTCGTATGTTGGGTCCAACTTCTGTTATATCCTATATTCATACTTCCGCTATCTATTGTTAACAATATAAATCATACATTGGTTGATAAATATTTGTCTCACATAGTTAGACTTTTCGAATATAAAAATATCAAAATTTTCAAACATATTGAAAACAAATGAAAATATCGAAAATCTCTGGGAGCAGTTCTTTTGTATTTTATTACAGGTTATTAGGGCGAGAAAAAATAAGTATATTTTAAAAATCCTTGGAGTTAACAAACTTTTATAACAATGCAAGGGTTTCGTTTTACACGCTGTATATATATTATTACTCATTGGCATATGCAGCCGAGCAAGTTGTTCCGGAATCCGCATCTTGATAATTTGTGTTTTTACATGTCGATTAAAAATTTCATTCATGCACTATTTATGTTCAGCAGTTTAATTTCCTATATTAAATAAGAAGCACACATGTAAAAGTTTAAATTTGAACTTGAGTATTATATAAACAATTATTAAGCCTAATTCAAAAACTATTTGGTGAACTATCAAGATAACAATAACAAAATTTAGTATAAAAGATCAAGCAAAGCTCAGTAGCTTTGAGCTTGGTTCAATGCTACTTTTCTCTCAATACCAGTTCCGTTCATCTAGCGCAACTTGCTTTTAGATATCCTAATCAGGATCCTGTGCAACTTCCGTCTAGAAGGACCTATCCCCGGACATATACAATTTGAGAAAAAGCCCCTTAATCAAACCTAGTACAATTGAAAATATAAATATGATCTTCGACCACTTCAATCATTCTTTAAAATACTAGTGACAGTGACCCTAATGAAATTACATGCGGTACCATGGTTCCCTAAAGGTTAATTCTAAATATGCAAATTAATTTATATCCTTCGTTTTTCTGTACCCCTTAATAAACATATATGGCTCGTTATTTTAGCCGATCAGTGTCGTGCATTAAAAATTAAAATAGGTCTCTTTTTCCAAATCTTATAGAGTATGTCATTATAAATTACTTCTCAATTTCCGGAATCATTAACATGATTGCTTCGTGTCTGAAGGATGTTTCCAACCTCGTAAGAACTGGGTCAGAGTCGAGCCAGTATAAGATTTGAACATCGCGTTTGGCACTATATAAGAAAAGGTGAATCAAATTTTAAAACTTAAGTTAAAAGATGTAGATAATATAGGACCGTATCACTCGATCCACTCTCTTTTTTAAAAGTTTTCCGAGGGTAGCTCTAAATGCTTAGGAATTTATCCCCCGTGAAATGTGCTTCAATATAATTCCCTCCTTCGTGAATATATCGGTACCTTAGTTTTAAAACCTCGTAAGTTCAATTTTTTTGGAAAATTGAACTTTATGTATAATTACATTGAATGATATTTTATGCTATGTGGAAAACTCCTATGTTCATTTTGCATAATACGCAACGTATAAGCGAATTTAAATATCTCCTAAGTTTAACGTTTGATATTTTTAATTGAAAACCTCGTAGGTTTTAGTTTTGCTATGGTGAATTTTAGAGAGTATTTCCCCCACCGCGTGGATCATCACAAATATACATAATTTTACTTGGATCGACACTTCAGAACGTTATGGCAAACGCAAATTTCTAAATGAATACTTTCATAATACCGCAACTTGCAGGCTACCGATTCTTGACTTTTCAGCGAATGAATGAACGAACTCGAAAATCTGGCCTGTTACAAATTGCCATATACATGGTCACAACACCAGAAAATAAGATACTTTTCATTTGATCCAGCTCATTCATTTTATCAAAAGTCCTCTATTTATGAAGGCCGCAGCTTTTTTACTTTGCTTCCTGATAAAATAAAACTCCCTCCAAGTGATAATATATTCAGAAATAAATTAAAGGGGGTTCTCATTGATCACAGTTTTTTTTTCGATACACGATTATGTTTTGAGTTGTAGCTGAAGCTATTCTAGTATCGCCGCTTTAGTTCGGCGAGCTCTCAAGTTTATTTTATATACTTTTTATTTAATGTTACATATTTGTGTACTTATCAAGGTGTATATTATATTTCCTTGGCGTGGTTCATTTAAGTGTTTATATTACTGAAATATAAACAAAATACTTTTACTTACTTTTAAATAAGTATGCAAATTAATGTATATTCGTCGTTTCTCTGTACTCCTTAATAAACATTTTCTCATATGGCTCTTTATTAAAAGGGTATTAAAAAAGGTCCCTATTTCCAAGTCTTATAGAGTATGTCATTATAAATTACTTCACAACCTACGAAATCCTTAACATGATTGGTTCGTGACTGAAGGATGTTTCCAACCTCATAAGAACTGGGTCAGAGACGAGCCAGTATAAGATTTGGACATCGAGTTTGACACTACATAAGAAAGGGTGAATTAAATTTTAAAACTGAAGTGGAAAGATAATATAGGACGATATCACTCGATCCACTTTCATTTTTCAAAGTTTTCCGAGGGTAGCTCTAAACGCTTAAGAATTTATCCTCCGTGAAATATGCTTCAATATAGTTCATGCCTTCCTGAATATCGATACCTTAGTTTGAAAACCTCGTAAGTTAATTTTGTTTTGCAAAATTGAACTTTATGCATAATTACATTGAATGATATTTTATGCTATGTGGAAAACTCGTATGTTTATTTTGCATAATACGCATCGTATAAGTGAATTTAAATATCTCCTAAGTTAAACGTTTAATATTTTTAACTGGAAACCTTCTAGGATTTAGTTTTACATTGCTACAAACAGGTTGCACGTCGTACAATTGCTCTGTTAATATTTTGTATCTATTGTGTAGGGACTGTGACAAAATGCTATGCTAATAAATTTCAAGATCTATTTTACTGTCATTGTTTATTACAAAAGAATTAAGAGGTTTTTCCATTCATTATTTAAGACCATTCTAAATCTACGAGATTTGCAATCATGATAATGGACGATAACTGGTAACGTCATCAGAAAGCCCTTTGTTTTTGAAGAGTAGTACTACCTTAGCACTTTTAAGGCTTAGGCTCCCTCAGTGTATTGATAATATTTGTGTTAAGATCATAGCAGTCTATACTTGTACTATTTTTAAGCCTAAAAACTTGTCTCTCATTTTATTTAGGGTTGTTGATTGAAAGGAAAATGAATCATTATTAAATGAATTAGGGAGAAAGTCTTGAAAGGTTTCTTCCGTAGGTGGTAAACCCATGTACAGCGATAACTGCTATTTCAGAACAAAAACTCTATTTTATCCGACGCGACCCCCTATTAAATTTCTCAATATAGAAAAATATTGTTATAGTACAAAAATGTTTGGATTGGAACAAAGCCACACCCAAATGCAATTATACATTATTCAGGCTTGTATTGAACAAAAACCGAGAAATGGCGATGCTAGTGTTCCTGTGGAGTATGGTGCCAAAAAGAAAGCCAATTACCAAAACCTTACACTGTCCTCTGTATTTATCACACTTTCCTTAGGAATTATTTTGTTAACTTTCTTAGATCAGCTATTCGCTTAGAAGACTCACTTGATAGTAATTTAAAAGCTATTAAATCACCAAACAAGAAAATATTCATACAGTTGAATCACACTAACAAATGGAGCAATTTGGATAATTTGCAGGAGTTTTTATGCCCAGTTAATATTTAAATAGACATAATTTTTACATTGTTTCTTCATGCTGTAAAAAGCTTTTTTTGGCACAGATATGTGTAATATTCCTGATTATTATTCCTTAAAAATTATAACCAAATAATATACATTGTCTATTCTATGTTTCTATTGTTAGACAGTTTAATTTGGTTTAACGTTCTTAAGAACTTTTTCTGGATAATATTTTTGCAAAAAGTCACACTGAATACCTTATAACTTTAAATTTAATTCCGAAGTTAAATGAAAACCTAGTATGTTTGTGTAAAAAAGACTAAGGTAAAGTGGCCAATTAATGACCAAGCACCAATTACTGACCATTTTTGTCTTTATATTGTTTAAGTACTCTATATTATTTTTACATATTTTAGCCATATATTTTTCACATAATTTTCATATTTATATCTTTTAAATCGCCCGCCAATTTATATAAACGGTAAGAGAAAGGCTGATTCCCCAGTTCAGTCGCTTGTTGTAGGTGTGCAGAGTGCTAACAGTGCCCTTCAATACTTATGTCCGGTTTATGAAGTACCAGATATCTAGTGTATAAAGTTATGAAGCCTATAATTACTATGGTTATAATTGTATTAAAAATCGTTG
This sequence comes from Pissodes strobi, assembly GCA_016904865.1. Taxonomy (NCBI): domain Eukaryota; kingdom Metazoa; phylum Arthropoda; class Insecta; order Coleoptera; family Curculionidae; genus Pissodes; species Pissodes strobi. The sequence continues at coordinate 35,460 of MU187373.1, read as the reverse complement.
TCATAGGAAATATTTGAAGAATAAAGTTATCCATATTTTAAGAAAGTGGGCATTAGTGGCAAATACGATTAAGGTAAGTATATTCTTTATATTACTTTAGCTGCTAATTATTAATAAGGATTTATTTTTAATGTCTGCGTAATTTTTGTTGCACATTTTACATTATTTACATAAAATAATTAATGGTCAGTGTCAGTATTTGGGTTCTTCTTTAATCCACATAAAATCGAATTATTGACCGACCGATCACTAATTGGTTTATTGCAAGACTCTTTTTGATTTGTTATTTTTCACCCTTTCACAAAGACGTGATTTTTTTATTGAAAATTAAACTAATAATACGATAAATTATACAAGGGCCAAATAATGACCATGATAATATTCGTTTATATAAAATTTATTTTAAAATAAAGTTGTGGTCACTATTAAGGTAAAACATCAATCATTTTTTAGCTCACCCTCGGTCAGTAGGTAATTGGTTTTATGGGATTTTAACTATTGACCTGGTGATCAATAATTGGTTCGCATATACAAGTTTTTGAAACCGGTTTTTTAACATTTAGGTATACAAAGAATTTATCTCAAAACTACAAAAATATTAAAAGGTTACGTTAAATTTTATTTGGACCATATTATGACCGGCATAATATTGGCTGTATAATATTATTTTTAATATTAATAATATGTTCACCAATAGGGCACTATATCGGTCATTACTTAATTTTGGAATAAAACGGCTTTCTATTCCCCCATCTAATTGGCGATAAAGAAGTGTTTGCACTTTTATCTAAAGAATATTTTCCACCAATTTAGCGTTTTTTAAATTTTTCTGCAAAATAAAAAATGTGATGACCACCTTACTTTGCTTCTCTTTATTTTGCAGAATGCCTCCACAAATTAAAAAGCGAAAATTGTCCACTAAAAAGATGCTTGATAATGCTTTGCTTGTCATAGAAAACGACATGGCCTATGGAAGTGCCAGTAAATCGTTTAATATCAAAAGCCATACTTTTATATACAAATTCAGGAAAGCTGCCAATGATTGGCAAACCGGGCCCACCCATATTACTAACAAAGGATGAAGAGGATTTGTTTGTGAAATGGTTGTCCCTGGTCAGTAGTAGGGGTTTTCTAGTTAGCGGATAGTTGTATTGTATTACTTTTTAAATACATGAAAAGACAAAATTCCTTTCCAAACGGACGTGCAACAAAAAATGGCACCAGCTTTTTGAGGGGAGGCATCCCGAAATAGCGGTTAGAGTCGCAAAAAATTTATCCAAGCCTAAGTCGTCACTAAATGAAAATAGTTTAAGGAATTTGCATGTTGAAGTACTCACATATTTAAAAAAACAATAATTTGGAAAATGTGTTAAAAGACCCAAAACAAGTGTATAACTGTGACGAGACCCCTTTTTTGAGTCCTAAGGTTATTCCAATAAATCAGTATTTTATAAACCTTAAATAAAGATTTTAAAAAATGTGTTGTTTTATTTCTACAAGTGGAACATTAAGTATTATTTATCTAAGCTTAAGCGGTCAGTAATTGGCTACTTTATCTTATTTAAAAAAAAATTAAAACCTCACGACGAAAGTGAAATCTCAACAAAGCGATTTTAAAAAGTTAAAAATATTTCACACGCGGTAGAAGTGAAACCTTCATAAAACTAAATCAAGCGGTCACTATATTTTTATTGCTGTCGCTCTTTTCGTTTCCTCGTTTCTGTTTCATCCGCTTCCTCGGGTCTCAAATCATTCCCATTCTCAGCCGGCGCTAATTTCGAAAAGTTTACTGCAATTAAAATAAAACAGGTTTTTTTTGCTACTGATAAACAGAGGAAAATGCATGTAAGGTAACGATATTCCATCGGAGTTACAGTATTTTGGAGGATCACTCGTGTATATTAAAGTTAGTTTAAATAATATGTTACTCTATTTTGGAACGAATGGGTCATCTCGTACCTTTAATAATAAATAAAAACGCAATTGGGTAGCTACTAATTAAAAAATAATTAAATTATAACCGTTCAGAGAGACTTCGTCAGCCAATTTTAGGTCCTTAAAAACATCCCTCGTGTAACCTAAGTTTAATATTAGTGACCTAAATTAATTTTAAAAGATAAAATTATATAGATATTGAAATCGATCGCAAATCATAATAAGAAGCGTTTTTGCTAGAGATTCAATTTTCTCCTTAATTGGAGCTGAGAGCTTTGGAACAGTTTCGCTAATGAATTTGTCATTACGATGAGGATTCTAAATTTAATCTCTTTTTAATTAACAGTGATTCCTATTTACCTCAAAATATGGAAAAGTTGTTTTTTTTTTCATTTACAGGGCAAAGCATTATCAAGCATGACTCTTCAGGAGAGCTGAAAGATATTCAAGGGCAGTGTCTGCCTATATAATAATTGAAATTACAAATTCATATAATTTCATCTAATTCAATTTATATACACCAATGACGAATATAAATTCCATGAAAAAATGTTATATATTTTACACGAAATATCTTGATATTTATTATTAATAATATGTTCATTCACCATTTCATCGAGACTGCTTCAAGTGAGGTGCTTTAAAACGAGTTTAACATACAACAATTAAAATTGCACTTCATTAATAAATGGATATATGTCATGTAATAGACGATTTGAAACGGATCTCCAGATGACGTACATATATCTTCATGTGACGTCATTTTACTTATTTTTATTTGCTTTACTTATTCATCACCCGCTTTTGCAAATTTTATTAAAGTCTTTGTATGTAAAATTACTATATTTTTATAAATTGTATCAAAAGCGAGAACTTACAAAGGACGTTTTTGAGGCGAAAACTTATGTAGCACGGGTTTGATTTAGAACTCGATGAAAGAGAACCGAAGAGCGACACTGAAAAAGTAAAAAGTATAGTTCTCTTCCGATCACTGTACTTAAGCAGCGATGGGTGTGGTTATTATTTGGATGGGTGACCACTCAGTTTAATTTCATGAAGGTTTCACTACTACTACCGCGTGTGCACACTAGATTTTTTTTTATTAGATGCATCACATCAATCAGTATTCTTTTAAATTTATTTATATTGTGTTTTCAATGCGCTAATTTGATATACTTCTTATACTACGCGTTCATACATTGAGTTTCCTTTGCTCGGTTTATAGCAAATGATTAAATATACGGCTGATTATGAAACTGCAATATTTGAGAATAAGATAAAATTCCAGTAGTTGCAACTTTTGTGAAATGTTAGATTCTAAATACCGTCTGCTCCTAGGAATAAATGTTATTTTGCTCGCTTTCGTAAAGGTTCTTGTATGGAAGGTGTGTGAATCTGTTAACCTGAATAATGTTTCAAATATATTTCTTTAATTACATTGGAGCAATCAGAAGGCGTTTAAAAAGAATCGTATTTTTCAAATGTTTTCCGTCTCCTTTTGATGGTACAGTTTTCTTTTTCAAATTAGAGGCTTTTTTAATACTTCCCTTTTTAGGTGTAACAGTCTTCTGCGTCGATTTGTATAGCCCGTTAATGATAATTTTTAAAATAAATTTTCAGTCAGATTTAAAAACGTTCCGGAGCGTCGTTACATAAATAAAATGGAATCACCACCATAGAAACACAATAAATTGAATCAAACGAAAAAATTAGTCATTGGTATAGTTTTTTTAATGTTAGTTAAGTTATATGTGAAGAATATGCCTCTTTAATGCTACTTTAGATATAGGTAGTGAACAAACCATAATATCAATTGTCAGTTGATAGGTAGAGTCAACAAGATGTACTATATCTGAATTCAGTCTAAAATGATATCAAGTTAATTAATTAATTCCTATGAAGCATATTATAAGAACTATCAAACATGGCGCAGTCGTTGACTTAACCCTAAAACGACGGTGAAAATAACATATCCACCAACAGAATAAACCAAAATATCTTGATAATTTATTATTTAAACCTTAACGTCATGTGTCTCAAGTTCACCGCCAAGGGATTAACCAAGTTTATATGTTGTCTCTATCGCCCTCCGAGCGATAGAGCCTACCAAACCTTTTTTTCAACACTAGCTACCACTTTTGACTCAATACAGGTCGATCACCCCAGTTCAGAAATAATCGTTCTGGGAGACTTCAATGCCCACAACACCAACTGGCTCAAACATCACAACAAGACCGACAACGAAGGTAGAGAAGCTGAAGCATTTGCCATCAGCTGCGGGCTTACTCAACTTGTAGACGAACCAACTCGAATCTCAGAGAGGGGCGAATTCGCCGCCCTCCTGGATCTTTTTCTAACCACCAATCCTGACCAGTACACAATTACAGTTGGTCCGCCATTAGGTACTTCCGACCACTAACTTATTACAACGGTTTGTGAATTGCCACTCATAGAGAAGGACCCACCATTGCCTCGCAAAATCTGGCATTACAATTCTGCAAACTGGGACGATCTAAGGGAGTTCTATTTAGATTTTCCTTGGCTCGACGTCTGCTTTGGCACTGACGACCCGTCGGTCTGCTGCGAAGAGATCACGCAAGTAATCTCCTCAGGAATGGAAGCATACATCCCAAATTCCATCAAGTTACCATCAAAAGGAAAGCCCTGGTTCGACAGAAGATGCGGAAGAGCTGTAGGTAGGAAACAACAAGCCTACAAGTACTGGCAGCAAAATCAGACCGCTGAAAATCGCAATTATTTTGTCGAAGCGAGAAACGAGTGCAAGCGTGTGATCGACGAAGCAAAGGACAAACACAATCAAAGGATCAGGAATAAACTTTTGCAATGCCCCTGTGGTTCCAGGAATTTCTGGTCGGTAGCAAAGGCAGTAAGTAACAACATTACAATAACGTCTCTCCCACCTTTGACAGACGAACGTGGCGTCACGGCGACTACAGCCAAGGAAAAAAGCAAACATGCTCGCCAAAATGTTTTCATCGCACTCTACCTTAGACGTCCCCCAAGGCAAGACTCTCCCCACCATATTGAACATCAATGGCAGAAGTCAAGTTTCATCACCGTGATATTCGCAAAATACTTAAAGAACTAGATACGCAAAAGGCATCAGGACCGGACGGAATACCTGCCATCGTGCTAAAGAACGGCGCCAACGAACTAACACCCTTTTTCTCCAGGCTTTTTTATCTGTCTTACGGAAAAGGGATTTACCCATCCTCTTGGAAAGTCGCTCGAGTGCAACCTGTTCCAAAAAAAAGGCAAGAAAACCACGCCCTCAAACTATCGCCCAATTGCCTTGCTTCCAATAATCTCCAAAGTCATGGAACTTGTAGTCAATCAGCAACTACTCAAGTACCTCGAGAACAACAGAATAATCAGCGATAATCAATACGGCTTTCGCAAAGAGAGATCGACAGGAGATATATTGGCCTATGTGACTCATATATGGAGTAGGGCAATTGAGAACTACGGAGAGTCTCGAGCGATTGCGTTGGATATTTCAAAGGCATTCGACAGAGTTTGGCATGACGGACTGCTCAACAAACTGCCGTCATTCGGACTGACAGCCTCTCTCTGCAGCTGGCTTGCCAGTTTCCTTAAGAACCGATCTCTGCGCGTTGCAGTTGATGGACACAACTCGGACACATTCACCATCAACGCGGGCGTGCCTCAGGGCGCAATACTTTCACCAACTCTGTTTCTCATCTATATTAATGACCTGCTGATCGAAACGAATAATCCTGTTTACAGTTTTGCAGATGACAGTACCCTTGTCTCCCACTTTAGATCAGAAAAACCCTTACCAGCGACTGAGACTCATCACCGCAGACAGGAAGGAGCAGATTACAACAATTAATCAAGCCCTGGAGAAAGTTCAAACTTGGGGCGACCGAAATTTGGTCCAGGTCAATGCAGCATAGACCCAAGCAGCAACGTTTACCAAGAGGACCAATACAGCGGGCCCTGACATCATTATGGCAGGATCGACCATTCCTTCACCAGGTCTCGGTCAACAGCAATATGTCCTGGCATGACCACGTTGCTAACATCGCAAAATCAGCCTCCCAGAAGCTTGGTGCGCTATTTCGCAACAAAAAGCTCTATACACCGCAGCAGTTGCTCTTGCACTATAAAGCGCAAATAAGACCGTGCTTAGAATATTGCTCACATATCTGGGGTGCCTCACCAAAGCATCTCGTCGGCGACCCAGGGTTGACCCGGAATCTGGATAGTCTGGAACACCGCAGACATGTGGCCGAGATGTCTCTGTTTTACAGATACTTTCACGGCAGATGTTTCCAGGATCTGGCCCGCCTCATCCCGCCCCTGGCAACTCCTGTCAGACAGTCACGACAGACGGCAAGAGCGCACCAGTTCGTCGTACAACTGGAAACACCTAGAACATCGCTTTACAAGAACTCCTTTGTCTGGCGCACTGCATCACTGTGGAACTCACTCCCAGGACATCTCTTCCCCACTTATTACAACCTACAACTATTCAAGAACCGTATCAATCAACATCTACGCACACACACCGCTCGTCGAGCGCCATAGGATCTCCCTTTAGTGTGTGTGCCACTGCCATAAAAAAAATATTTAAAAATTTATAATGAATTCATTTATATATTGACTGAAGAACTGTTAAGATATTTTTAGAATTAGATTAAATATTTTGAAAAGTATACCTAAATTACTCACCCTTCGCTTTCCCTGTTACCAAATCTTTGGAAGGCTAAACTTTGCAAACGACTTGGCAACACTGAATCGGCTTTTATCCACGTCGTCAGCTCTATTCCTTAGTATTGATCTTGCGGCCGAAGGTATTAGAACTTTGATCTGTTAGATGCACTGCGACTACCGACGCTACAAGTTTTGTGATCTGAGAAATATAGTGTATTACTCCATACAGGTATGAAATATGTTTATGTTTAATGTTCCACCCTACTAATTATTGCTATTCGTCGGTTTTCTTTAGAAATCTATTTTTGGGCCGAGAACAAAATCATCTTTTATTTATGGCAGCAGCACACTTACCGCTCAACGAGCGGTGTGTGTGTGTGTGTGAAGATGTGGATTGACATTGTTCTTGAATAGTTGTAGGTTGTAATTAGAGGGAAACAGATGTCCTGGGAGTGAGCTCCACAGTGGTTCAGTGTGCCAGGCAAAGGAGTTCTTGTAAAGCGATGTTCTAGGTGTTTCCAGTTGTACGACGAACTGGTGCTCTCTTGCTGCCTATCGCGACTGTCTGACAGGCTTTGCCAGGGGCGGAGTGAGGCGGGCCAAATCCTGGGAACATCTGCCGTGAAAGTGTCTGTAAAACATGGACATTTTGGCTACATGTCTGCGGTGTTCCAGAATATCCAGATTCCGGGTCAACTCCGGGTCGCCGACAAGACGCACAGCTCCCTTCTGACTGGAATCCAGCAGCTTTAGGGCGTGCTTAGGTGAGGCACCCCAGATGTGTGAGCAATAGTCTAAGCACGGTCTTATTTGCGCTTTTTAGAGCAAGAGCAACTGCTGCGGCGTATACAGTTCTTTGTTGCGAAATAGTGAACCAAGCTTCTGGGAGGCTGATTTTGCGATGTTAGCAACGTGGTCATGCCAAGACATATTGCTGTTGACCGAGACACCCAGCAGTCCGATTGAAGAGGATGAAGGGATTATCGATCTTGCCATAATTATGCCAGGGCCCGCCGTATTAGCTCTCTAGGTAAACGTGGCTGCTTGGGTCTTGGCTGCATTGAACTGGACCAAATTTCTGTCTCCCCAAGTTTGAACTTTCTCTAGGTCTTAATTAATTGCTGTTATCTGCTCCTGTCTGCGGTGATATGTCTTAGACAAGGGTACTGTCATCTGCAAAACTGTAAACATGATTATTCGTTTCGGTCAGCAGGTCATTAATATAGATGAGGAACAAAGTTGGTGAAAGTATTGCGTCCTGAGGCACGCTCGCGTTAATGGTGAATGTGTCTGAGTTGCGTCCATCAACTGCAACCTGCAGAGATCGGTTCCTAAGGAAACTGGCAAGCCAGCTGCGTAGAGAGGCTGGCAGTCTAAAGGACGGCAGTTTGTTGAGCAATCCGTCATGCCAAACTCTGTCAAATGCCTTCGAAATATCCAACGCAATCGCTCGACACTCTCCGTAGTTCTCAATTGCCCTACTCCATATATGAGTGACATAGGCCAATATATCTCCTGTCGATTTCTCTTTGCGAGAGCTGTATTGATTATCGCTGATTATTCTGTTGTTCTCGAGGTACTTGAGTAGTTGCTGATTGACTACATGTTCCATGACTGGAGATTGTTTTAAGCAAGGCAATTGGGCGGTAGTTTGAGGGCGTGGTTTTCTTGCCTTTTTTGGGAACCGGTTGCACTCTAGCGGTTTTTCAAGAAGATGGGTAAATCCCTTTTCCGTAAGACAGATAAAAAAGCTTGGAAAAAAACGGGTGTTAGTTCGTTGGGGCAGATCTTTAACACGATGGCGGGTATTCCTCCGGTCCTGATGCCTTTTGCGTATCTAGTTCCTTAAGGTTTTTACGAATATCATGGTGTTGAGACTTTTGCCTTGGTAGTGTTGATGTTCGATATGGTGGAAGAGAGCCTTGACGTGGGGGGAAGTCTAAGGTAGAGTGCAATGAAAACATTCATGTTTGCTTTTTCTTGGCTATAGTCGCCGTGATGCCACGATCGTCTGTCAAAGGTGGGAGAGACGTTTTTGTTAAGTTATTACTTACTGCTTTTGCTATCGACCAGAAGTTCCTGGAGCCACTGGGGCATTGCAAAAGTTTTTTCCTGATCCTTCGATTGTGTTTGTTCTTAGTTTCGTCTATCACACGTTTGCATTCGTTTCTCGCTTCAACCAAATAATTGCAATTTTTGCTGCCAGTACTTGTAGGCTTGCTGTTTCCTACCTACAGCTCTTTCGCATCTTCTGTCGAACCAGGGCTTTCCTTCTGACGGTAACCTGATGGAATTTGGAATGTATGCTTCCATTAATGAGGAGATTACTTACGTAATCTCTTCGCAGCAGACCGACGCGACGGGTCGTTAATGCCAAAGCAGACGTCGAGCCAAGGAAAATCTAGGTAGAACTCCCTTAGATCGTCCCAGTTTGCAGAGTTGTAATGCCAGATTTTGCGAGGCAATGGTGGATCCTTCTGTAGAAGTGGCAATTCACAAACCGTTGTAATAAGTTTGTGGTCGGAAGTACCTAATGGCGGATCAACTGTAATTGTGTACTGGACGGCGCGGCGGCGAATTCGCCCCATTCTGAGATTCGAGTTGGTTCGTCTACAAGTTGAGTAAGCCCGCAGATGATGGTAAATGATTCAGCTTCTCTACCTTCGTTGTCAATCTTGTTGTGATGTTTGAGACAATTGGTGTTGTGTATCGATTTGTGGATGACGCTTTAAATAAAGAACCACAAGACAATGCCGATGAAGAATTTTTGCAAAAAGATGAACATCAGATAAAAATCTAGAGGCCTCTTCGTCCGAGGAAGTATCTGATCAGAAAGAAACCGCAGGCGCATTACTTCACTCTTTAAGGGCATGGCTCGAAATATAGGTTGCCCATCTTCCTGGAAATACAGCCATCTCAAAATAAGAAACAACACTTTTAGATTGCTGGAAGTCTATATTAACTGACGACCTTCTCGATATAATAGTGGAAAATTATTTTTACTCAGATAGATTCGGTTTCAAGTGAAAAAGATGCAAAACAAACGAATAAAACTGAAATACAAGCACTTATCGTCTATTGTGTTTAGCTGGTGTAAAAATGCCGAAAATGTGTGGATTTCTAATGGCACAGGGATAAAAATATTTAGGCAAACTACGCAAAATCAATTCTGGTAGCTCACAAAATATTTTAAATTTTAAGAATTCAAAAAATTCTCATAATAAACACAAGCAGCGACAACACTACGGTGAGAGATATCCTCCAATGTCACCATGCTAGAATCACCTACAACCGACCAGCGGTCTAGTATTGGAGAACGATCTGGGTTACTTTGATCGGGATAAATCCGAACTGCGCAACGACATTGTAGTCAGCTGGAACTAAACGGTGCATAATCAATATCCAGCAGTTTGGTTAATAGAGAAGTAGGTAGTAAAAAAATGCTATGGTAAGCAGTATTAAGGAGGCAAATGCCATTACCATTCAGATTGGGAAAACAATACTTCTTTACTAAGGTAAAAATTTATGTTTCTTATTTGACACTTCTGTCTCCGTTGCTAAAAAAGCAAATATAGAGGGCCATCACTAAACTGCACATTCGATTTCTGAAAAATGTAATCTAATTACATTCTACCACTGGAAAGGAAAAACTGAAATAATTAAAAAACCAATTAATTGTCAATATTTTTCAACACAATCGACGAAAACAAGGCTGCAACTGAAGCATCATATCGTGTATTACAGATAATTGCACAAACAAAGGAACCTTGTGAAAACGGGAAAATTATAAAACAAGCGTTTTTAGAAGCTGCAGATTCGTTATTTCTGAACTTTAGAAATAAAGACGAGATAGTTTCAGCTATAAAATCTATGCAACTTTCTGCTAATACAGTGATGAGACTAGTAGAAGTAATGAGCAATGTTATTTGTCTGCAGTTAAGAGCTGACTTAGATAACTGTGTTTATTTTTTGCTGCAACAGATTGAATCAAGAGATGTGGGTGACACCTCCCAGATGGCAGTGTTCGTCGGGATACTTTTTAGTGACCGTATGATAAAAGAAAATCTTTGGAAGGTTATTTCACTGAAAGGAAATACTACTGGGCAGAAGTTGTGTTGTCATTTTAAAAATGTTATTTCTGCTGAGAAAATTCCTGTATCGAAAATAGTAAGCTTGACGAACGATGGCACTCTAGCTATGGTGGGTTGTGATAAGCGTCTGGTGGCATTATGTCATAAAGATGAAAGGCTTCCGCAATCTCTCTGTTACCACTGCATGATCCATCAGCAAACATTATGTGGAAATTATCTAAATCTAAATAACGTTATGCAATTGGTAGTTAAAATTGTGAACAAGATTAGAGCACAAGCGTTACAAAGAAGATTATTCAACACCTTCACCGATGAAATTGACTGAAGCTGACGGGTAGCTATGTCTTCACTCTGGAGTCCGATAGTTAAGTAGAGGATGAGTGCTGAAACGAGTGCTGAAACGTTTCAATGATATCCTATCTGCTATAGTTCAATTTTTCAAACAGCTCGGTGAACCGATTCCGAATTCGGAAAATTCAATTTGGCTTAGAGATTTTAGTTTCCTTGTGTACAGAAAAATTAAATGAACTTAATTTGCAGCTTCGGAGGAGAGACATAGAACTAGCGAAAATGATATCTGATATAACGGCATTTATCAAAAAGCTTGAGTATTTGGGAACAAAATCTACTCAACCGCGAGCCAGGCATTTTCCTATTCTTTCAGAAAATTCATCATTGGAACCCTATGACAGTAAATATAATGTATCAGATAACGTCGCAAATCGTTTTAAAAATTTCAATGAAATGGCTTCAGAGGCGCAATTCGTTATTTCACCTTTCATGGAAATTGAGATCCCATAATTTGCAACTCGTGTTATGCAGATCTTTGGCGAAAACATCGCTGCAACAGAAATGGACGTGATTGAGTTTCAAAATGATTACCCTAAAAATCGTTAGTCTCCAGTACAAAATGTATCTGGCCTATAGTAAGTAAAGAAAAATATTCAGGTCTATGTCGCGTTACCTTGAAAGTGAAAGCGTTATTTAGTTCTACCTATTTGTATGAATCTGCTTTCTCCAATGTGGAGTTTATTGAGAACAAATACCGCAATCGACTTACAGCTAAACATTTCGATAATTGTATTCGAATATCTTCAAGCTATACTGCAAAAATTAAAAGACTTTTCGATGGCTCTGAGTGTCAGCCATTCTCATAGAGCATGCATGTTTTATTTGCACATGTTTTTGTGTAAAATAGCGCGTTCTTATTCACTTTTATTAAATCGTATGGGACATGCTATTGTGACAGCATAATGTAGGTATGAATATAGTTATATAGTATGTATTAGTTATTCTGTTATTAGTTTACTATAAGTATGTATTAGTTAATTAGTTAAATAAATACAATGTCGAATACAAGTATGCTTTATATGCAGAATGTCCAACAAAGTTTAGACATGGAACCCCAGAATCTAACCGCCGATACTTCCGAAGATATTAATAAGGATAGTGATGCCATGGATTTGTTTTCTGGAATCGAATGTGTAGGAAAAATGCCAATTTTCCTTTTATCATCTAAATATGAGAGGACTGAAAAGTAACTTGACTGAACTGAATGCTTCAATGTATGCAGCTGACTATGGTGTGATTGCTGCAGTTGAAATATGGCTGAACTCCTCGGTGTTTGGGAATGAAATTTGTGAGAACGTTAATCTCTTTAGAAAAGACAAACATGCAGGTACTTCTGGTAAGTCACAAAGCGAGGGTGTGTTCTTTGCAGTAGGGAAAGACATAAACGTAAAAGAAATAGGTATATTTGACACTTTAACATTACTAGATGCTATTTGTGTTCAGGTGTCGGGCGAAGTGTCGACCAAACTGAGAAAACATATATTTTATTGTAGTTTATATACTCCCTGTGAAGAGAATTGAGCAAATAAGTCATGCTTAATTGAAGGGGATTTTAATATTCCAGAGTATAGTGCAAATAATTTGCCATATAGCGATAGCTTGATGGATCTTCATTGTTTTTTGAAATTTAATGGTTATTACCAGTATAATAACATTAATAATTATCATGGACGTATTTTGGATCTGGTTGTAAGCAATGTTTCAGAAGTAAACATATCTAGGGAAAACATAATCCTTCTTCCAGAGGCCAAGTTTCATCCTTCTCTATGTATAGAATTAACAATGACCAACGATTTTTCACCCAATCGCTTTAAAGTTATAGTTCAATTTAATTTAGATAAAGCTAATTGTTCCGAAATAATGATGGTGTATTATTGGTCTGGGAATTATGAATTCGATAATATAAGTTTGGCTGTAGCAAAATTTTATGATATTATATATAATATATTTGACGATTGTATTCCAAAAGTCAAACATCCAAAAAGAAAATATCCCTTCTGGTACAACCAGGACATGTTAAAAGTGTGCATTAAAAGGAAAAATTATTTTCGTAAAAAGTTAAATAAAACTCGTAAGAGTTTTTGCAATCTTAAATGTTGAGAATATAGTCACTTAGTCAAATCCCTAAGTACGACTGCATGCATATCAGATCAGAAAAGTGCCCAAAGTGGGATAGACATTCTAAAGTTTTTGGCAATTCCTCGGAAATCAAAATACTAATATTCCAGAAAATACGATTCTATATCAAATGGAGATACATGTTTAGTTCTGTCTATAGGGCTTGTAGTGCACATAAAAACCTAACAAAAACTCTTGGCATGTTTAGCTTCATGGAGATTACTGAATCTGAAATCAGGGAGGCATTAAGTAAACTGAGGATAAATAGATCCGTAGCAAAGAATAATGTACCTGGGTATATTGTTAAGGGCTGTATTGACTTTTTGTAAGCACACTGAAATTAATTTTTAATTTTAAGTATGCGGCATGTGTGGAAGAAATCAAAGGTTATTCCAGTGTATAAGAGTGGCAATATAAATGGTGTCCATAAGTATAGGTCAGTCGGTACTGTGTCAGCTTTATCAAAGATTTTTGACTTGGTTCTTTCTGACAGGATTGCGCTCAACCATTACTACCTTAATAAATTTAAGCTAAGAATGTATTCATGAGGCTTTACAATCCGGCTATCAGGTCGATGTTATATTTAATGATATTATGGAAAAGGCTTTTGATGAGATTTATTTTGAGGAGATGATCAAAGCAGTATCTTATTTTTCTATTGACCAAACTAATGTTTTCTTGTTGGATCCTTATTTACGGAATCGAATTTCATGTATGGAAATAATGGGTTATAAATCTAAAACATATGCACTAACTTCAAGAGTACCTCAACGATTTAATCTTGGACAATTGCGCATAGGGACTAATTTTCGCTGTTGACTATAAACTAATTTCGGTAGTAAATTATATTTCTGATGCTAGGCATTCGATTGTACTATGGTGTGAAGAGCATGATTTAAATATTAGCATTAATAGATGTACTCTGTAATATTGTTTTGGAATAAGAATAAATTTATCGAGTTTGATTATAGCATAAATAAGCGCAACTTTAAAAAGAACATGTTTGCCCAAAAACCATGGGGTGTACTTTGACCCAAAACTAAATTTTAATAATCATAACAATGTAATAAACATTTTTTTAAGAACTTTGGGGTCTGTCATTAGAAACTGTAAATATGTTACAAATGCAGATGCCATAATCTTTTTGTATAATTCTATGGTGATCCCAAAACTACAATACGCATGCATAATTTGGGACCCTTTGTATGTGAATCGAATAAATAGTTTGGAGTTGGAGTTACTTCAAAGAAAATTTTTAAAAGTTTTGCACTTTAAAGTTTATTCTCATAGAGGAACAAACCAAATACCGCTGTGTAACATATTACAATTTCCTACATTTCACGCCTCCCGTATTGAAACTGGTATAATTTTTCTTTTCAAGCTACTTCATAATATGATTGATAATCAGAGTTTTTAGAGCGTTTATCATTTCGGGCAGGTTCAACAATAAATACAAGATTGAATGACATTTTCTATATCTCTGTGCCAAGAGCCAACCTTTATAAAAATTCTCCATTGTGTAGATTGTGCTATTAGAATGGGGCTAAAAAGTAAAATAGGTTATAGAGATTAGTCTATATTAACTAGGTCTAGAATTTGAGTATTATATTGTTACTTAAAATTGTAACTATAATAACTGGCCTTGTAAAGCTTTTGATACAAATAAAGAAATAACTAAATTACTTCATTTAGGTTGACTTACGTCGCTTACGTCTTGGTAGCTCACTATTTATTTCAAAACTATCAAAGTAGCTCAACACATTGAAGAGGTTGTCGATCCCTGGCCTAAAGTTTTTAATCATATTTGGGTGTAAAACATTCTCTAATAAACCAGTGACCAAAAGGCTTTTATTGTATCCTTATTATCGCTTGTTATGAGTTCGATGGTATTTCCATATCCAAATGATTTAAAAAAAATGCCAAATATATTGTGTTATTTGTTTCTGTCCAGTGTTTCGATATTTTATTTTTAAGACTTGTAAGTTTGAGATTCTAGAATGTTATGTTTATAATAGAAAATAACCTATTATAAACAAACCTAGGTGTGTATTTTTTACTAAATTGATATTTCGTATTAATAAATAATGACTAGTATCACATATCATAGGTGATCTCTTAGATACGGTGCTACTAGTCTTCTCTAAAGTTGCGACTACTGTAAATTTAAGCGCCGGGCGAAGAAAAAGCGAGTGCAACTTTGACGGACCCAGATTGCTAAGAAAAAAAGTTTCAAAAAGTCACCAAAACTGGAAGATTATCGCCGACAAACAGGTGACGAATAACCGACCGGTTCCGGATACTCGGTCAGATATTACGCTAATCGACATAAAAGTAAACTTCGTATACTGACCGATGTCGCTGATGCTTCGAACTTCTTATCACATGTACGTTAAATAAACACAATCTTTCATTCCTGCTATCATCATTCGAACTTTCCCCACCTACACCAATAATTATTATTAATCCTACTGGATAGCATGGTGGCGAATTCTAGAATAGGCCAAGATCTAGGTATAATAAATGGCATGCCGAAAATAATGATGACTGAAGTAGTACTTACAAATATTCTTCACGAGGTGTAAAAAGAGCATTCAAGTTATGATGCAAATAATTACTTATGAAGCGGCAAGTTTCCATCTTAGCAAATTAAAATAAACCACAGTAAAAATGTAGAATCGCACATTTCAAGATGTCCGCTTTATAAATATCACCGCTCTAAGGAAAGTATTCTATGAAATTTAAATTAGTTGAAACTCACTCGCATGCCAAAAGCAAAAGAACCGTTATTTTCTTCGGATGGGAGAAGTTATTACTGCTCTACGAAATGGAGAACTTGAAAGATAACTTTGTGGCTGAAATTTTAGTTGGCTTCATATTTTGCACTCGCTATTTTGCGGGGTATATTTGAAATATGAAAAAGAGATAACACTGAATAAAATAAATTAATAATGTTACAAAATATATCAGGAAATAATGTTTTAATATTTAAGGCAAATACCTTATTTTCTTTCAATTAAATATTGACTATAATAATATAACGTAATAATAGTAGTCAAATAAAAGTTACCTCAGAAGTAAGTTAATTTATTTGTCGTCAATATATAAAGTAGGTACTTAAATCATGTATGTATTATGAAGCGAATGGGCAATGGACGGTGAATCTGTATGAAAACTAAATAGTGCCCCATGGGTACTTCAACAGAGCAACTTAATCGATATTCATTCCAACGATATGAAACTAGCAATTATTGATATCTAAGGTAACGTTAAGGATAATTAATTATTTAAGTATTTTAATTTATACATTTATCTTGTTATCGCTATTTCTTATTCTGAAACTACACCGGCAACCGGCAATATATTTCAGATATTTAGAAGATTTATATAATAGTTATTTATGATATAAGTGTTAAAAGTAAATTTTTAAGGCACGCATGTGGAAATTTGCAGAACGAGCGAAGCGAGTTCTGCAAATCACATGAGTGCCTTAAAAATACTTTTAACACAAATATCATACAATATTTCTTTCTATACACGGCAATAAAAAGCATATAATAATTAAAAATTAAATGTTTAGAATCTCTTACATCCAGGTAGTTTCTGATAGCATCGTATATTTATATTAAATTATCGAAGTTCACGTTTGTCAATAAAATCTAGCAACCATCATTGTTGGCTGATTTGTTTACAGAAAAATTAAAAATTTGAAAGGTTCTGTCAGTTTTATTAAAACGCTAGCGCTGGCTATTGTGATTTGCCAAAAATGCAAGAAATACAAGAAATCGATCCACTTAAAGACATAGAAGAGCTACCCTGGATTTACTGCCACGAAAATCAAGAATTCAATATGAGATTGCTCATAATAAATTTATAAAATGGTGTGAAAACAAAGGCGTTCCTGGAAAGTATTCCGAAAACATATTCCTGGCCTATCTTTAGGAGAAAGCAACGGTATGGAAGTCATCTTCTCTTTGGTCCCATTATTCAATGATCAAAGCTATGCTACGTATAAATAACGACGTAAATATCAGCAAAAATTTTAAACTGATTGCCTACTTGAAGCGTCAAGGAGAGGGTTAACAGCCCAAAAAATCAAAAATTTTTACTAGAGACCAAACTGAACAGCTTCTGAAGTGCGCGCCTGACGATGAGTACCTTCTGATGAAGGCTACGATTGTAGGAGTATTTGGTGCCTGCCGCAGGGAGGAGCTTTGTCAGTTCACTCTTGACAACGTGGAAGATATGGAGACTTCATGCGATATTAAAATATCAGATACCAAAACCAAGGTACCAGGAAATTTCACTATCGTTGAAAAAATTTATTTGCGTTTTTATCGAAAATATACTGATCTTCGTCCAGCAGATGTCGGACATCGGCTGCTCTTCCTAAAATATATAAAAGGTAAATGTACCAGAAATCCGATCGGAATTAATACGTTCGGAAAGTTTCCTGCTGCTATAGCAAGATTTCTACAACTTTCAAATTCAACATTGCTTTCGCCTTTCCTCTGCGAGCTTACTTGCCGATGCTGGAGCAAATTTGACGACAATTAAGCGGCATGGGGGATGGAAATCCTCAACCTCAGAAGAGTTCATCGTGGATTCCTTGGAAAATAAATATTCAATTACTCAAAAATTGCTTACAGTACAAGCGACATCAGCCGATGATGCTTCAACATCAATTGGACATGCTGTTGTTTCTGTTCAATCCTCCTCAAGTACGAAGAACAGCAGAACTGAGGAAGGAATTCATTTTTCAAGTTGTTCAAATTGTAATATTAATATAAGTGTATAGCGAAATTGAACAGTTGGGCGTCAATTCGTAACGATATACTTAGTTGGTTAAATGCATGAGACTCGTTTCTATTTTCCTTAGGGGGTCGGTCGACGTTCTTTTATTAGCAGTGAATTTTTTGTGTATTGTGGGCGCCAGAGTTCCTTGAGACAATGCGAACTGAATATGAATACTTAGATATAAATAAATATAAAGATAAGAATATCAGAAATTTGCCCTTATAATTCGTGTCTCACAGACCTCAATCTTGGGATAAATTAAAGAATTAAATTTCAAAACAACAATATATTAATTATACAATTAAATTACAAATACGATTGATGAAATTTGAAATGGAGTTAATCTCAAATGTCAAATATAATTGATGTAATCATTTGAAATAAAGTTTATGAATAAATTTGACTTAGTAATGAAAATTAAAATTAACTGTGACAGATTAAAAAAAGGAATGAATAAAGCGTTATTATTTGTCTTTACAATATGTTTATCTTCTGATTGGCTAATACTTATCTTGTCCAATTATTCTGTAACCATGCGATCGTATTGGGACCTCTACTGGAACCGCTTCTGCCTGTTCCCAAGTTAGTATATCTTGGTATTATCGAGGACTTATTTGGTTCCCCAAGTATCGATTCCCTCAGAACACTTTGTACAGCAAGTGGACGAACACCTGCTACTTGCCAAGCACGATGTTTTCTTCCAGCCAATGTTGAATACATGCAAGAGAAAATAACCTAGCCTTAACTCAATGTAAATCGCTAATTAAATAATATTCAGGGAAATATCATGTGAACATCAGTGACACTGTTAAACACATGAGGAAGCAATCAACAAATTGAAAATTTACTGGTTAAAGCAGATATAATCAGAAACTTAAATTACAATGTTAGGTTGAGCAAAATTATAAATAACTGCTGTACTCAAGATATCCTTTTCTTTACTTTAAAATATGAAATTCAAAAGACCTAACGACTGAAATTTAAAATTCAAAAGAAAATTATGGAATTACGTTCCAATTCAGTGACTCTCGGTAAATCTAAATAAAAGATAACTTGAATTTGATAATAAATAGAAAAATAGAGGTACTCTAATAACGAGTCTTATAACTCAAAATAAGTAATTGCTATTAATTTTTATTTCGGCCCTTAACACGTAAACGATAATTGAGCGTGATTACGCCTCAATTAATTAAAGATAAAGATAAGATAATCACTATCTCGCATCGAGATAGAAATTTAGATAAAATATAAAAACCAGATAATTTTACATATGTGAGATTAACCTCTCATAAATGCAAAGTAATGTCGGTACATCAGTGTTGAGACGAGACAGGGCGAGGCTAATAATTATATACTTGATGTAACAAATAAAGTGAAAATTTAATTAAATAAGCCTGAAAAGAAAAAATAATAAAACCAGCAATACTATGAGGGAAAATTCGGAGAAATTCTACTGAAAATTCAATTTACTACCGTTGCAGAAATATATAGTAAGTGTTCAATTTGAATGGAAATACGTAAAATAATGTGCGTGACCACTAAACGATGAAATAATTACGTTCTCCGTAAATTTGGACTAAGCCTCTTTCAAATTACATGAATTTGATTAATGAGAGACGCAAATATTCACCAATAAATCGGTATTCTTACCCAACGGTCACGACAATAATTAAAAGATTATGGAAGATATAAAAAATGGAATATAACAATGCTAAATTCTCGCTTTAGTCGAATAAGACTTAACGAATCATAAACAAATATTAGTTATGTATTTAAAAATGAAAGAATTAGTTAAATATACTGCAAGATGAATTAAATATTTCAAGATTAAAAATCAGCACTTACCCGTCAAGCGTCTCGACACAAGATAAACGACCTCGCTTTCAAAATTTAAGACGTTTGACAAATTATGCTTGCCGCTGTATTATTGGCTAATTTGTATCATGTGATTACTACTATAAATCACGCAGCGTCAAGCTATAGAAATACCCAATATTAAATATAGCAATTTATAGTCAATTAAATTCATGAATTGTAGGTATCAAATAGCGTACTGCGCTTCTTAAAACAGCTAACCACACGAAATAAATCCATTCGTGAATAGATGTCACTGGCGACCCAAATATTAAATAACGAAAATCATTTACAATTGAACCGAAATTTTAGTGTAGCGTAAGTGTAATAAACCCATTCGTGAATAGATGTCACTGGCAACTTAAATCCCAAATATCGAAAATCATTCGTAATTGAACCGAATTTTTAGTGTAGCGAAATAATCATATATTCCGTTACAAGTGTAAATAAAAAAATTGACATTTTACTTTTAACACTAGTGTCTTAAAGTAGGTATTTTAAGGCACTAGTGCCTTAAAGTATCATTTTTAAGGCTAGCAGACAGTGTTAAAAGTTCCATTTTTAACATGTGTGTAGAAAAAATACATTTTTGATTGAATTTAAGCATTACGTGTCGCACGTCTAGTCTTCTTGACATGCTGTTTAGGTATATACGCTACTAATAGCGACAGACGGATTATTAAATTTAATACTAATTTATAAAATTTTCAAATTTATTGTTAATTTAATATTTTTTAAAATAACAACACTAAGCTCTAATTTCCTTTTACAAGATAAATACAGTAACCTCTAAAAAGTTTGCACCATATGAGAAACTTTTTATTTATTGGTTTTTTGAAATATGGTGTTCGGCGTTAGTTTCTACATGACTAGTAACCAAAAAATACTCAGAAAGTCCTATGATGTTTCCATATAGCGTAAATCAAATCTAATTGGTCAGTTATGGCTAAGAAAAACAATGATCGCGAGCGTTTGCAAACACTCGCGTCCATTCGTGGTGGTCTTGTTTGATAAATACACGGCTTAAGGATCGACTTACAAACAATATTTTCTCTCGTATCTAAAACATAATAATATATAACCCCTGATACTGTTCAAGGGTTTCTGTCTCGACAGGCCATATTTCAATTATAAATTTTGCTCTCACAGTTCCTTTTTCGGTGAAAAAGAGGTTAATTTAGCACTTGGCTGACGGGAAGCCAATAATAGTTTACAATTTCAATACAATTTCTTCAACATAAATTAAGAATTTTTTGTACTTCCGATATTAAAGTATACTTTAGTTCCTCCAAAAAGTTTCATTGAATTTCAAGGGACTATAAAGTACATGCAAGCAATATATAATTAAAAAAAGGTTAAATTTAACAAATTTTATTCACTTATTTATATTCAGATGGATGTGTACGTTTGTACAATTTATACTATTACATAGTCGATTTGTTTCATCGTTAGTATGTTGTATGAAGTGGCTTGATGTAGAACTACACGCGACAGCTCCAGCCACTCGCTTAAATGTTCGTCTGGAAGTGTTTCTTAAAGGTCCAGCAATTTGAAATGCTTTCACATCACCATGTTGAAAAATTTAGTCGGTAATACTTTTTTATTATTTATCAAATTTTCAATGACGACTGATGATTTTCATCTTTCGTGCCTTTTTAAAACATCCACAGATGAACTAGAGTCAGCTAATAAAGAGGCAGACATTCGATGGGGTGAATTGGTTAGATTTAGAAATGCTGCTACTTTTTGGGGTAGTTTTCAAAATAAGTTTTTACGGACTAACTACGTAGTACATTTATTTTATTCCTTTGATAACGAACGAAAAATCTCGAATGAAGAGTCCCAGCCTTTCTGAAAGTCATATACTTCTGACAGATTTTAGCAAAATTGACATTTTTTTAACAATAAAATTCCTATCGATCTTATTGTTATGGGTATTAATCAAAACTGAGCGACACAAATCAGTTATATCATCCAGCCTCAACTGAACTAACTACAGGCTCCTGTGAAAAATAAGAGCTACCTTTATCATTAAAAACTGGTTGTCTGGATCAACCAATAAAAATTTTTCAACCTTATCCCTTGTTAGTATCCTGGTATTTTTTGGCCTATTTTCTTCATTTCTTCTTTTAAGGAGGGCAATGAACTTTTGAAATTTGCTAATATTGTTGCGCGTAAAACCCTTTTTTCTACAGCCGCGCGCAAAATAACTAAATACTAAATTCAAATGAAATCGCAAAATCGACTAATGCCGTGGATCCTTATTTTGCGCTCTAGCGCAAACATGGAAAAGGAAATTCTCACTTTTTTCGTCTAGTGTGCTGAATGGTCATGGAAACCGAAGATAAATAAATGACAGTCGTGCGTTTGTTACAGTTTGTTGCTGACAATCCTGTTCTAAATATGCCCGAAGCCCGAACATAATATGTCAAAACTGACAGTCATTCGCAAATTTCAGAATAAGTATAGAGAAAAATGTGGATTTAATTTTAAAAAATACGGCTGTAGAAAAAGTTCTGTGTGTTTTTCGAGCACAAAGTAAGATTGCCGTTTTCGAAAGATTACTGCGCTCCGCTACGCGTCGCGCAGTAACATTCTTTCTCAAGCGGCAATCCGTTACTTTGCGCTCTAAATACACAAATAACTATTAAATGAGTTAGCAATATAAAATAAATAAGATGTTACCTACCCTTAAGGATGTGGCCAGCGCAACATGTGCTCCGACTGCTTGCCGGCGTGGTTATGGGTAAAGCATTTTGTTTTGATCAGGGCGCCATCGCCATCGCCACTAGTTTGAAATAGCTAAATACGCAGACCCAAACTAGGAGGTCCTCGGTCTTGAGAATTCTTGGGCGACTCAAAATCAAACGACTATCAACTACACTTGTTTGGTTGAGGTATCTTAAATAAAAGACGGTAACGCTCGTGCAGGTTTAGGTTTACTGGTTGCTCGTTAGGTTTGAAATTCAAGTGTTGTCGTACGCACTAATGTTTGTATGATATTGTCAACTGTCTGTAATACATTTATCGACCTTAAGTCCATGGATCCGTAGGCTTGGTCACTTTCGGAATTGGCACCACAAGAATAGTTTTTAACTCGCTTGGGAATACGCCGGAATCGAGAGAGGATGTTATTTTTTGAATTTTAAGAAACTCTTTGCTAGATTCCAAAAGTCTGTACGCGATGTTCATAATACCAGTTTACTCTCTCACCACCTTTCATAAACTATCTAAATAAAAGTCATCAAATATTTCCTCGATGCGTTGCGACCGTTTAACTGATGCAACTTAATCGAGAGCACGCAGTATATTCTGCGTTTAATCGGCTAAAAGCTAGAAGAGTTCAATCAATCTGCCTCCGTTTTGAAATTTATGTATGTGGGCATCCTGTATATTACTAGTCTAGTCACCTAAGTCCTAAAATGAATTCAGAGTATACAATTTTATAAATAATTTCTCCTTTAGGCAACATGCTTATTAAAATATTGATACTAATTAATAGCACTTTATTAAGAACTTAATTATTTATTTTAGCGCCAATTTGTTACTAACCTATTTGCCAGCTAATTGTAATATAATTTACTAAAACACACAAACTGAAGGCGTATAGGGTCGGAGCATGCTAATTAATATTTATTCCCAAGTAATTGAGATACGCTAGGGTGCAAAATGAAAGATTAGAAATTTCAACAAACAGTGGGTTTATTTTAATCTCCCTCTGCGTTTTTAGATGGAAAATTAATGTAATATTATTGGTGAGATCTGTACACTGAATCACTACCTTGTGATTCCTCCGTGCTTCCTGGAAATTGATGCCGGAGAAGCCTAAGTGCCCGAAATCTGTCTGGAAGAAGTACTGGTCGCGTTTTATGACTTCCTACTTTGCGACAGCACGGTCATTGCGCTGAAGCGTAGTAGCAAAACTGAATATCATAGCCATCTTGTGGGGTCTTAAACTTTACGCGAATTATGTGTTGAAGTCCAGGAGGAATTTATAAGCATTTGAAGGCGTAAAAGCACACAACACCATGTGGCGTTGACTCGAGCGATTGCATTCGATGTCTTGGCGATGCAATCAATTTGCAGAGCCCTCGTGGTCGAGAGGTCTAGATGGTTAGGTCTCAAATCGGAGGCTTTCGGCGGCCCGTTGCTTTTTTTTCATTTTTTTTTAAGGTTAAGCTTCTAAACAGTTTTTTCTTGATTTTGGGTATGTCTTGGGTTAGTTTTAGTTAGCACCTGGTTAGGTTCTTTTTCTTGAGCCCCCGTAGCGAGCGAAGCGAGCGGCGGGCCATGCGAAAAGTGAAATATTACTTATTGTAATACGTGCTCGTACTTTGGATGCACCTATTACGAAATATTTTGCTTTATCTAACTAAAACTCAGGATATATTTAACAAAAGCCGTATTATAGTGGATATACAGCAGCTTGCATGTGTTACGCAATGATTTATACTCAAAATACTCCCAAGTTACAACATGCGTAGTAATTAGGTGTAGGATTTCTGCGTGATTGTTCATAAATCCCTAAGTGATTTCTGTGCTGGCGCACGGTAGGTTTTTGAAACTATTTTGACAAAAATGGTTCATTTAATTCCTCCTGTATTTTAACACATTGGAGTGTTGCAGCGCAGTATGGATTCATAAAACGCGTACTGGTCAGGTGGCTGAGTATGGCGCACATGAAAATAAACCAGAACAAGGCAGTTAAAGAATTCACAAAAAATAGTTATTTTTGTTACAAGTACCTAAAATAAAGTTTTTCAGGACGAATCATTGCGGAATAGCAGATGAGTCCTGAAAAACTTCATTTAGGTACGTGTGACAAACACTATTTTTTGTCATACGCTCCCAAAATTTTGTTATACGCTTTTTACAATTCTTCAGAAAGCTTAAATTTGCAAATCTATATATATAAAACAAAGTCGTGTTAGTTACACCACTTATAACTCAAGAACGGCTGAACCGATTTTTATCATCTTTGGTTTGTTGGATTTGTCTCCGCCCCGAATAGCAGAATAACTATTAAAATATCAGAAAAATTCTCGGATAAAAAATTATACACAAAATTAGTTATAAATTAGGCTTGGAACTCTGTCATCTTCCGCAATTGACAGCTCATGTCACGCACGATTATAGTTTTTAGTAATATTTGATGTCCACTGCAAATCAGTGACATACTACACATTATAGGATATAAATTCAACGGACAATAGTGGGAAAGAAGCATATTCAAATCTAGAAAGATATTGAAATACATAGAAAATACTCGAATAGAAAAATATAAAAATTATAGAGAATAAATGACAATAACTGTCAAATCGATTGGTATCAATCATTCCAGATTATTCGGTAGATCAGTCATCCGTATTTAGTGTTGCTTAAATATCGATAGTAAAGCAACAACATTGAGTGTTGCAATTAGGTGAAGTCCATCAAATACATCTGCAAATATGTTACGAAAGGCAGCGATATGGCGGTTTTTTGGCATCCAAACCTCCAATACCAACGATGAAATTACGCGCTATCAAGTTGGTCGATATGTGAATTGCTATGAGGCGATTTGGCGTATATTCTCATTCCCCATTCACGAACGTCATCCCACTATTGTACATTTGGCGGTGCATCTGGAGAATGGCCAACGAGTATATTTCACCGCGTCGAATGTTGCTCATCGTGCAATTCCAGCGACAACATTGACCAGTTTTTTTGAGATTTGCCAAAGCGATCCGTTTGCACGAATGTCGCCTTACGCGGAGATGCCACGTTATTACACTTGGAACGCTAACCCAAACTAACCCAAACTAACCTAAACTAATGAATAATCGACATGTAACATTGCGAAACACTCCGTAATGGCCGAATGCACAATGGCGTACCATCGCGCATTGGAAGCACTTGACTGAACATTGAAAGTTCTGCGCAATGACTCGAGATGTTTTGGAGGCGCAATGATTTTATTGTAAGAGAATCAACTTGAGTCAACCCATGCAGCAATATACATAGCTGCAATAAAGCAAATGTCTTGCTGACACGCCATTGAAATACTTGATTTTTGAACTTTTATTGAATTTTTGGTTTCTTTAAATATATTATCCTAATAAACCACTGAACATAATAGATGTTTTGTATTGATTTTTGATAATAAATTAAGTATAGATACAAGTTAACACGACGTTCATTGGCTCTTAGGCGGTACGAAGTTCGCCGGGTCAGCTAGTTTACCATAAATTTTGAAATCATAATGTTCAAAAAAGTAAGCTTAGTAATTGATATCGTAGCAACCATTTGACAATTTTGTCATGTCATTCGAAATTTGACATTTAGACATATTCAGGAATTTTGGAGTAGTCCGTAAAGGTTGCCATGACGACTTTTAGGGACTAGGCCGAAAAAGAAGCATTTTACAGACTTAAATAAGTCCGTAAAATAGCTATTTTCTTCAAACGTCAGTAAATCCATCATTACTCGACTGTGTAGGCGGCAGTGAAGCTTCGCTTTTCCTCCGCCGGAGCTTTACTTTTCACTTTTCCGCCGGCGGAGGTAAAAGTGTTGCCATATCAACATAGATACAATACAAACAAACATCAAAATAAGCGTCAACAACTCAAGAGTTATTAAACTAAAATTTGTATTTATCACTCAATTTGTGACTGCATTTCTAAAAATCACTAATTTAGGAACAAATTGGTTATTATTTAATCGAACTTACTCAATAACTGCTTATCAATACGGAATTAAAACGCAATCGAAAACGAAATTTTAAAAAAATAATTATTGTTGACAGCGTCCACTGACAGCTTTATATGACATTATTATAGCAACAAACTGAGCCTATTCACTGACACCGCACCGGTCTAAGCCGCCTTGCGAACCAACTTATCTTTAATAATAATTATTATTACTATTAAAAAGCGACGTTTTTGCATTAATTTGTCGACATTTGAAGAAAAAACAGCATATTTTATTTGGAGGAAAAGTTACTTTTCATGGCTTGCTCTCTATTACCAGCCTCACTCCGTTCGGCTGTTAAACACGAGCGCGCCATGAAAAGTATTACTTTTCCTCCATATAAAATAATATACTATTTTTGGGAGCGTATGACAAAAAATACATTTTATTGTTTTGCCTTAATTTGGCGAAGATCATTCTAGTTTTGATTTTTAGTCAAAAAAAGAAATTAATAAAGAGGCAGGTAGAAATAATCCCCAATCTATTACGTTGGGAAACATTGACACGCCCAAAAGAGAATTGAATTAAAAATCAAGTTAAATATCCCTCCACCAATTTGTACAGAACTTGTGTTCGAATTTTTTTTCGAACGGCTGTACTTTGGTAAACAATAAATAACCATAATGACGGCTTACGAAAATAATGAAAATTATGATTTTTTATCCGATCGGATGAAAAACTATACCTTTCCGATGTGTTTTCTCATCGCAAAAGTCATGATTCCAGTATATTGTATTCGTTGCTTGGCAACATGCAATAACTGTACGTAAAATATTTCCGTCCTAGGCTGGGAAAATAAAATTTGTGTCATATTTAAACACCTTGTTTGTCAGATCTGACGTTTATCAAAAGCAATATTTAGCTGTGGTTTCCCTCGTTACGTAATAAACTCCAAGCTCGCTCGATTCAAAACTTGATATTATGTTGAGTTTACATTTAAAACACCGTTTTTATTTAGAGTAATATTTGGCTCTATTTTTATAAATACGTATTATAATTAATTCCGATCGGATAAAAATTAGTATGTGCAACTCGTAGGAAACGCACATTCCTGGACTCCTGTGTTGCTGGCCTCGGCTGCGCCTCGTCCAGCAATTACCACAATCGTCCAGGAATATTTTGCTTTTCCTCCTAGTTACACAATATACTATTGTTTCTTTTGTACAATCTAATGAAAATCTCAGGAAGCGTCTGAGTTATATTTACAAAGGTAACGTATTTTGAGCGCAATGGTTGGGATAATATATTAGGAGTCCTTTTTATTCTTATTAGATATCCAGAGAGATGGTAAACTTTCCCAGAAATATTTGCCCGTTTTAAGTCAAATTTAGTAGGACAAGGATCATTTATCCAGCCTCGTCCTACGGCATACATCAAACAATATAAAGAGAGCAAATAAATTAACGCTTTGGATTAGGTAGAAGAGACGCATTCATCTTCTTTCAAGCAAATACAGGAAGCAACTGGTGTATTCCAAGTTTAATGCACATAGAATTTTGCAAATATATATTTATCACCCCTATATATTCTGCATAGTTCAACATTAACACCCCGGCAGCATATTTTTTGTAAATACCTGACGCGTTATCCACTCGCGAAGTTTCGGCTGCGCTTCGGGCGCTCGTAAATACCAGACGCATGGTGGCGATACGTCTGGTATTTACTATGCCAAATTAGGCATTATTACAATATGCCTTCATGATACAATCAATTTGCCGCAAGAACTCTCGTGGTCTAGAGGTTGGGTCGCACCTGGACGGCCCGGGTTCGAACCCCGTTGCTTTTTTATATATTTTTTTAAGATTATGTTTCTAAACAGTTTTTTCTTGATTTTGGTTATGTCTTGGGTTAGTTTTGATTAGCACCTGGTTAGTTTCCTTTTCTTGAGTCCCCGTAGCGAGCGGTAGCGTGCGGAGGGCCATGCGAAAAGTGAAATATTACTTATTGTAATACGTGCCCGTACTTTGGATGCACTTTTTACGAAATATTTTGCTTTATCTAACTGAAAACCAGGGTATATTTAACAAAAGCCGTATTATAGTGAATATACAGCTGCTTGCATAATGTTTCCGCGAATACATTCGCAAAGAATCCCCCTTCTTTGTGAATACATTCCACTGCATTTAAGCATCGATCTATGGAGATCGGTGCATTTAAGTCAACAAGGTTTTGAAAAACTAACGTCTGCTCTTTACAATGCACTAGGGAGTCTTGTAAACAACTGATGCGTTAGTCCGACACGTCTGTTATTTATGAATGAACTTCGGAAGATAACGCGTCAGGTATTTACGAATATGCGCCCCGGCAACGCTGAGCGACGGCGCCAAATGTTATTTTGCCAATGATATTTACAATATATCCTTACTGATGAATCTTTTGGCCGACTCGTTATCTGGTCCGATGGATCTTATTTTTAAGTGCGGCAATTTTCAATCGCTATAATTCAAGAAATTCATCCGCAGAAAATCACCATTAATTTTTGAGAGGGTACAACAAGAACGATTTGGGATTGCTGTTGGCGTATTTCATTTTCTGTATAACCCAAACTAACCCAAAAATGTCTTACCAGCGCACGTTACCATTAAATCGTTGAGGAAGTTATTCCAGAACTGATGGAAAATGTTTTATTGACGCTTTTTAATACCGTTAATCTTCAAGAAGACGACGTCTTAAGCCACAAGTCTCCATTTTTAAGCGCGTTTTTAGACGATAGATTTCCTCAAATATTTATTGGTAGGTACCTACGGACCTGTAAGATGGCCAGATATTGCAATTTTGTATTTTTTGCTTATGAGGTTTTAGGCAAAATAAAATCTGTAAAACAGGATATTGGTCTTTAGCGGAGCTTCATGCGCCAATCGATTTCATTTTCTGAAATTTGTAAAGAAGGCCTATAATTCTTTTACGAAAATGTGTCAATTTTGCATACGCGAAAATAACTATCATTTTGAAAGCTACCCTTAAAAATTCTTTGCTTTTTCAAAATTCTGTTTCTGTTTTGCTTACGGTTTAGGTAAGATAGGTAATTATTGCTTTGTTTTGAGTAAAATTCAATAATTTTATCATAACTAAGATAAAATGCTATAAAGTGTTGAGAATTAAAAAAGATCTTTTGAATTAAGTTTGAAAGTATTACATCTCTAGTATAATTACTTACATGGATTTTGATTTTAATAAATTTTAACCACAGTCTAATACCTACTAATTAGACACAAAACAAAATTTTAGAATATCCTAAATTTTATACTTGTTGTTAAAAATAATTATTGTATACAATTATATATTTTTGGAAAGCCCACATTACGATTAGAAACATAAAAACATAAAGTGGTACTAGAAAAAAACTGACTCCACTGGATTTGATGGAAAAAACTCTAAAAAAATACGTGATAATTTCTTCGATAAGTTTAAAGACAACTAAGATGCAGGGTGGGGGGGGGGATGCCTCAAAAGTGATATTTTTCAATTTCACCCTGTATCTCAAAAATCGAAAGGGTTCTGAAAATTTTGCTGGTGCCATCTTTAATTTCACAAAAAAGTAGCAAACAGTTACAAAAACCCTCTATCTTTAGAATAAGGGAGATACCCCGCAAAAGTGACGAAAATGGGATGCCCTGTACATTTTGCAATCACTTAGTGCTCTATTTAATACGCAGATTGAATTTATGTGTTAGCAAAGTATTTCCAATATCTTTAACTGCTTGCTTAAATCTCTTAAATATCTCATTAAGCATATTAAATGACGAACAAATTTTCATTAAATCTTTTATTACAGTGCATTTGGTTTGGGGAAAGCGATATCGATTACATTTTTCAAGCTCCAACCATAATCGTCTTAGTCATCAACATCATCTTCATGGTGTCTATCATGATCGTCTTGGTCACAAAGCTGCGTTCCGCCAATACTCTGGAAATCCAGCAATACAGAAAAGCTGTTAAGGCTTTGGCTGTACTCATTCCTTTACTCGGAGTCACCTATGCGATCACAATCTACGCGCCTCCACTGACTATTTGGGAGATGCTACGGAGTGCTTTGTTGTCTGTACAGGTAAGTTGAGAATATATTTGTCTACTTATTTTACATATAATAACAATTATTACAAACAAATTGAGGAATCCGGTATGGGTTCTTCCATCTCAAGTGTAATAGCTCCAGTAGTATTGGAAGAGTTGAAGGATGAAGTTATACCTAAACTTGCATACAAACTGCCTTTCTTTTACAAATATGTCGACGACTGTATCACTACTATTCCAAAAAATATGCAAGGCGACATTCTTAATTCTTTCAACTCATTTCATCCAAAATTTAAATTTACCATTGAAGTGGAGCATGATGCAAAAATTGGGTTTCTAAATATAACATTACGCCACGTCGAAAATAATGTAAGAGCAGAATGGTACACGAAAAAATCTTGGTCGGGAAGATATCTTAATTATTTCTCGCAACACTCTGTCCCGAAAAAAATCCGTAATTATAGGTCTAGTGTCTAGTTGATAGAGCCTTACGATTAAGCGATCCATCTTATCAAGAGGATGCCATTAATAAAGCAAAAACCATTCTTGCAAAAATAATTATCCCAACAAATCCAAACGTACGTTCAGAAACACAATATAACAGTTTGCCATAAAGATTCCAATCTAATGCAAAAAAACTTCAGTCATCTATAAAACAAAACAGAAAAAAATAAAAAACCCATTCCATTTACTAAATTATATGCCAAGATTTTGCTAGCGTTTATATAGGTCAAACATTCCAATACTTACAAAACCCCCTTAATGGCCATAAATATGTCAAAAAAATAAAACAGCCCTAACAAAATACGAAAACGAAATGAGATGTAACTCTGTCAGGATACAAAAATCTTAGCAACTGAGTCAAATCAATTTAAAAAGGCGTTTTTGTAACTGATTTTTATTAAAAAAAAAAATCAAAATTTGTTAAGCGATACAGATATAAAAAATCTAGACAAAATATACTACAACCTAATCAGTCTCAAAGTCGAAGTTACTGTCATTCGATAGCTTATGAAAACTTAAGACAGGAATAATGTGCAAACCGTTATCTTTGATTTCGAGCGGTTTAGATTTTAGAGCCTGTCAAAGTGCCAAAATGCCCGACTTTCAACTGCCAATATTTCGTAAACAGCTAAAAATAGGAATAGGATACTACACAAGACATGTGCTTACATTTCTCTAGAGAGTCCAAGACTGTAGTGTTCCATTTCAAAAACAGTTTATCCATCGCGTAATTCTTTTGTTTTTGTTCAGAGGCTTTTTTGGTTCAATTTTTGAATTTAGCAGAAAAAATACATCGTACTGCTACTTTGGTCTGTTTTAAAAATACAGGGAAGAACAAAAATAAGCCCTTGCTCAGTCCTCGTTGGAACAATCTGTACACACGCTGCATATATCTTCTTTTAGGCAATTTTCTTAATTTCATATTTTTGGTTACATTCACTTTTATGATTAACTAACTGGATACATTTTTGACCTGCTTCATTCCCTCGTGCTTTTCGGGAAGCTGTTTCATAGTAAGTTCTTCGTAGTTGAATTTTGTCCTTTAGATTATTCTAGGGTGTTCCATTTCAAAAACAGTTTATCCATCGCGTAATTCTTTTGTTGTTGTTCAGAGGCTTTTTTTGGTTCAATTTTTGAATTTAGCAGAAAAAATACATCGAATTACTACTTTAGTCTGTTTTAAAAATACAGGAAAGAACAAAAATAAGCCCCTGCTCAGTCCTCGTGTGAACAATCTGTACACACGCTGCATATATCTTCTTTTAGTCAATTTTCTTAATTTCATATTTTTGGTTACACTCACCTTTATGATTAACTAACTGGATAAATTTTTGACATGCTTCATTTCCTCGTGCTTTTCGGGAAGCTGTTTCATAGTAAGTTCTTCGTAGTTGAATTTTGTCCTTTAGATTATTCTAGACTCAAAAAAAGTGAACACAAACTTAATGCAACGAAGTTTCTTTTCAACTGCCAAAAAATGGAAATTTCCATGAAAAGATCAGTTGCACATTTGATATTAATTTGTTCAACTTGTGAAGGTATCCTCATCACGACTGAGATTGACAACCAACATTTTTGCAAGCTTCCATACAAACTCCTCTAAATATATCTGAGAGAGCCAAACAGGGCCCAACTGCATCAGAATGTATCTTCAGATTCAAGATTCGATCCGATTGGTTGTGAAAATAAAAGCTTGTATACTTACAAATATATCAGCAGATTTGGCGTTCCAGGAATTTGTATTCACTACACTATCAGGGACATCAATTAGGATGATATGGAAACTTAGCAAATTCGGCAGATTTTAAATTATTAGGGAACTGGTAACTGATAATGAGCGGAATTGGAACATTGCATGATGTTAGATTATGATTTAGGGAGATTTTTCGTTTATTGTTTAATAAAGAGAATTTGTTTTTTTGATGGATGTACGTGAAAACGCTGTATCTGATGTTAAACGTATGCTATACAAGCAATAAGAGACCAAATATATTTCGGAAGGGACTAGATATCCTACTCTGAAAAGATATACGTGAGGACTTTTTGATATTGGCTTATAGAAGAAAATTTGGTCGTAATGCTAATAGCAATTATACTTTAGATGCAAATGTATCCAACTTATAATCTTGTTTGTTGATTTTTCAAATCACCCGATCTTACATTATTGTATTTCTTGCTATGAGATCACCTAAAGTCAGTTGTTTATATAATCCAACTAACCGAACCTGACAATGAGTGATATTACCCAAGCCGAATATGTTTGATTATTTACCTCATATATATAAAGCCCAGGGCGAGTTTCACTTGATTTCATCGAAAATCATCTCTGAGAAGGTGAAAATCTCTCTGAAAAAGCAATAGTCATCCTGTAGTATGCGAAGATTTCGCCCTGAGAGCGACTGGTATTACATTGTATTTTACTATGTCAAAGCAGTTGTTTGGTGGTTTTCGATGTGACATTAATATTATTATCAAAATGGTCATAATTGGAAAATATTCGTTGTCTGAAATCTGCAAAAATATTGGAAAAGTGAGGTTCCTAAACTAAAATGTCCAAGGCGTACATTTATTTGGAATCAGTTCAGGACCGTTTGTGAATCGTGAAACTATACTTTTGATGCCAAAGTCACCTGATGCTCAACTAGCCTGCAGTTTAAGCAATTTGGTTTATGACATATGAAAAGTTGATGGAGGGGACTACAAAGAAGGTAAAAAATGATGGCAGTAAAATGATGGCTGTACAACTGTACACTTACAAAATAAATTTTCTAATCATAGCTTTACTTTACGAACCGTAAAAACAATATGTAACGTGAAGGCAAAAATGATAATGGACCAATATTTTAACGATTAGCATGGAAAAATCAACCCGTTTAAGAACATATCATGCAAAAAGGCAAGAGAAGCGAGAAATAAAGAAACTACCTTTTCTGCACTTAATAAAAACTGTTGATACTTTTGATGAATGGGCTCATTTTACCAACAGAATTGAGTATAATCCCGTATTTGCCACAACGGCAGGCACAACATGGCAATAAAAAATGTTCAGAGTCGAAGTGGCTTGTATCTAACAAGGTTAATAAGAATTTATGTTTGGTTCGCCACAAGAACACAAATACATGGATAAAAGGCAAAATATTGAATCCCCGAGGTTTCTTTATTAGCGTAAATCTAACCGGAAAGACATGGTACAAGAACACACCTGTCGAAAAAATACCATATCTACTTAGACTAAATTATCTGCAGAAAGAGCTAAACTGGACACGAAAAACAAAAAAAAATCAATTCACTAATTGAGGGCGTCCCCAGTTTCTGCTTTGCCAGAAAGCGGCGTTAATGAGGAGCAACTCATAACATTAACGGGGCACGTATCATCCATTAGGTCATACCTACAATTAGACCAAGAACATCATAAAAAAATATTTGAAAAATGGAAGCGTTTTGATATATTTTTCCGCATTTCTGTTCCGTAAATTATCTAGAGACTATATTTCGGAAAAGTAAAAAAATCAGGAAATCAATCCCTCAAATTTGTTGTCCTAAAGAAACATCTTTCATGCATTTTTATTGTTATAACGTGACCTCCCCTTCGGGTTGGGCCACTTTTGTAACAATAAAAATGCATTCAACAGGGCAACAAATTTTTGGAACTGATTTTCCTTAATTTTACCATCTTAAATATGCAGAAAATGCCCTTCATGAATTTCAATTCAATTTAAAATAAGCCCGAACAGGTAGGTATATAATTTTGTATTTTTTTGGAAATGCCATACTACTCATCATCTAGGGTTATTGGGCATTTCATTAAGTTATCATAAGTTGAGAATTGATATTTAAGACATTTTAGTTGGTGTTGTGAGAGATTAGACGGCGAAACAAAAATTTCAATGGTTGATCCATATGAAGAATAATAGACCATCGGAGGACCTTTTAAGCAAGGTAGGACCAAAGCCATGTTCACTTGTTTAAATATTTTTCTTCCAGTCAGGAAACTCTTAAAATTTTTATCGTGCAAGGACTTGAATCTGTGAAAGGAGTACTTTTTATATTTACAATAAGAAGTAGTGGACCGTACTGACAATCGGTGTAGAATATATGTATTAGGATAATTGGAAACTATATCAACTAAAATACGTCAGATACACCTTGTCTGGCTTACGCTTCTCTATTTCTAAGAATGCAATGCAAAAAACACACCTTTCGCACTGCCCCATCTCAGAATATAATAATAATAAACACTTATTTAGAGTGATTACTTCCAGTTGCTTAACTGTAACTTAATACACATATTTCGAAGTTTAAGGATTATAATTATTAAATAAAGCATTTTCCGGTTTAATAAGATTGAAAAACGAAGAAATTTTCGCTCTAA
>MU187372.1:23695-62414 GCA_016904865.1 Pissodes strobi | reverse complement strand
TCATTTATCATAAAGGAACTATGGTGCCCAAAAGGTGTTAACTTAAATTCGCTTCAAAATATATCAAGATATACATCAAATTAAATGGAGTTTTACAACGAATTAAAAAATCGAATTCTATTTTGTCTACTGTTAAACACCCCATTAAGCACCCTTGTCTCCAGTAACTGTTATACAACTCCATTAACCACTTTTTCTTCACCTCCCAAATGTATAGCAGCGCTTCGTTAGGTATTTTGTCCTCACCGCTGGCTTTGTTCTTATTCATCTCCTTTATCAGTTGGTGTACTTCCTCTTCCTTTAGGTTTATGTTCTGTAGTTCCCTATCCACCTCCCTTTCTTTCCTAATATGCTGATAATTATCCCTTGCAACTTTTTTATCCGCGTTCATTTCCGGATGATATTCTTCAAGAAGAAAGAGGTCTAGATCCCTCTTTTTGTTTTTCATTTCCTTCCTTGTCTAACATGGCCTTTTCTCCTTTGTGGAATCTCTTCCTTCTTAATAACTCCCATATTTTCTCCCAATTTTCATTCTCCGTTAAGGTTTCAATGTATTTTTTAATTTTCAGGTGAGATACAATTACATAACAGGACGGGGAACACAGCTGGTTCAATTGTTGGTGCTGAAAAACCCTTTGAGGCTGTTATACGATTAGATAGTTTTGGAAAAGAAATTAAAAATGAAGTAAAGCTTGAGAATGTAAGAATCATAAAAAAATAGCGCTTGTTATGTGAGGTGTACAGTCGATTTTTATATGGAAATTTGTTGTGGCTTAAGATTTGATGGTTGTTGTAGATATAAAATAATCGAGTAAAATACGTATTCATCGTTAATATATTTCCCGCAAAGTAATTAATGAAACAAAATCCATTTGGGAGTCATCAAATATGCCCATTAATTTCATTTAATTAATGAATTAAACGAAAAGCTACAGATAAAGAAAGGTCAATTTGTCTTCTCATACATACGTATGAATAATATTTGACTATAATACAATAACAGATAATTGTTTTTTAGGGCGTTTACCTCTTGTTTTGGTGGGTTTTTGTCCAGTTCCGCATCCGCTCCCAATTTTCGAGTAGGACCCACCTAAATTCTACTAAATCGATTTTAAATAATTATTTGGCTTTTAAGCTATACAGTTTAAAGAAAACTGATTTCTCTTTGTTTGGGTTAGTGTGAACATTTAAAAACGAGATTTGGCATATTTAATAGCTCGCATTAATGAAAATTGACTCATTACTAAGATTTGACCTTAACAAAGGTATATTTATTACGTATATAAATTGTTCATAAAATTATTAAAAATTTTCTACATCTCTATCTAACTTTTTATACCTTTTAGAAGCGTTTTTCCTTAATGTTTATTCGAAAAAGGGCATTTCCAAAATATGTGATACAATATTATACATGGACAAGGTGAGCTGGCTTCTTAAATTAAACATTTTTTACACATATTATGGCATAGATACTTATCAAAATATCGAGAATTTCTAATGCCTTTTTACAAGCTAACAGTACTATTATTATCATTAAAGTAAAAATAAATAATAAATATTCGGTAATATGCAGTCCAGGGGTTATATTATTGAATATTTATCTAAATCTATATACCTATTTTGACTTCAAAGGCCACCTTCACCACTTATTTTTATATTTACAAAGCACCTTTTATGGGAACGTTTGAATGAAAATCATATCAAAATTATTCAAGAAACAGGGTTGTGCGATGCCAATTAGACCTAATTTTATATTTAGCCAAAATTATACCTTTCTCCCATTGAAATTAGCCTGACTTTTATAACTTCACTTTGTGTCTATACTTTATAATAATAATATCATTCTCATCGGTTGTTAGTTTAAGTAACATATCAAACAATATCATTAACTTATCTTTTTATACTCAAAAGACTTTCTTCCACTCACTTTATGTAATGTCTTACTTATCTTTTAAGTTAGTATCATATAGGTTGATTCAACGTATTGAAATTGCAAACTTTCTTAAGAGAATTCGATAAGTTTTACAGAAAAACAATTGAATTTTAAGAGTGTCGAAACCTTGAAAAATGAATTTGAAAAATGATCCTCACTTAAGCTGACGCATCCAAACATTTAGACTTGGAATGAAACGTTGACTCACCCTGTAGATCCATGCATACAGTTTTTGAAGCGAATACTTCTTTGGTTTCATGAGAGTGATTTTTCAAGACCGCGACACGTGACGATTTATTCGATAAAAATACAACTTCATAAACAGAATAACCTTAGACTATCAATAAAACTCCAAACCCTCTAGAATAGCAACCGCAATATAGAAGTATTCACTTCTATCACGTATCCTGTAATTTATTCGATTAGCATGCACTTAATTAATTGTTTTTCACAATGTTTTGATTATTCGAAATCACTTATTCTGAACCACCGCCATATATTACCATCCATATTAGTTTAATGTAATATAAAGATGGTCTGAATATAAAAATACTCATATCATTATCATGGGTAATATTTGCCTTACAGCTTTGAGACAGAATCTCTCAGTTTCTAAATTTATTAAATTCAAACTTAAATTTGTGTTATTTACAAAATGGTTATTAAGTAGATTTTTGTCAAAATCTGCAGTTAGTTTATAAAGAATATTCCTTAGTCCCCTTGTTGTTCATTAAAACCCTAATAAAAAAACGTGATTATGCGCACAAAAAAGTTTTACCACGGTTTCGCCAAGTCATTTTTTAAAGTAGGGATTACTGTAAAGATATTATAAAGCCCATTATTAGGATCATCCTGTATGTGTTTGTATATCACATCAAATATGGAGAAGCCAGAGTATCCTGCTTTAAGACATCTCCCCCATAATGTCTTCATTTTCTTTCTGGCCTTTTAAAAATGACTAAAGGTTCTTGGGGTCTGATTTCAGGGGTTCTTCCACCGCCAGCAAATGCTGCAATGTTGCCAATTGATCAGCAAATGCTGTTCAATTGGCAACAGTGGATCATCATCACCGTCAACACTAAGCCCATCACAGGAGAAAACCACAAAATCCAGACTAACCCCATCCATTGCGCTTGTTCCTCTTCGAGATACAAAAAGTATGAAAAAAATAATTTTAAATCGGTTTCTTTTAAATATCATTGAAACATTTTGAGCAATTGCATTAAATGATTTTTTTTTGCTCTTACAATTTTTTAGGACAAAATAAATGATACGTCACTGCTTTTTTCAAAAATTTATACTTATTTCTTAACATTTTTTTTAATTAACATATTTAATATTTTGACAGATTTAAGATATTTTTTAACACTAATAATAAAATACAGCTACCAATATATAAAAATATGTTTTTGCATTGGGGACCAATGCAGAACGGAGGGGGGCATGTGTAACCTAAAAATCGTATCCACTAAAAAAGGATACTCAGTCTAAAATTTCATAGATATAGTTTTCACCAATGATATTGACAAACTAGAGAGACGAGAGGAGGAGCTTCTTTCTGACACAAAAAGTGTTAAAAAAAATTGACATAAAGACAAACAAACACAGATGGTACAATCACCCAGGAAATCTCGAGTGTGAAAAAGGTAAAAATGTTTTTGGAACAGAGGAAGATGATAATGGAAGAGCTAGGAATAATAAAAACTGAGTCGCAATGGTCTTATGATCTGGAGAAAGATATTTTTAAAAGTGATTATTTGAACAAAAACATGCCAAAATTGATTAACACATGGGACTCATATCGCTTTGAAAAGTATAACATCAATAAATTAATTCTATGACGATTTCTTGCCCTACTACCATAGCACCAGATAAACTAAAAGATAAATTGGATACATTATATGAGGACGATAGAATAGAGCCAATAGTATGAAGGGGAAGATAATGCCACAAGGCTGGGTATTCAATATCGAAACCGTGTTGAAGGATGATAAATCGATAGTAGATTTAATAATGAGAATAATTGAAGGAGAGACCCGTGTATAGAGGGAAAGTGGACGATTATAAAATTGAGGAGGAAGATGCAAAGAATATAATAAAATTGGTACTCGACCTTTGGGAAATTTCACCGGATACATTCAATTTTTTTGACTTCAGTGCAGAGAAAGATTGTGATCAAGCAAGAGTGCTATGCCAAAAGTTGAGGAGGAAGAAAAAGAAAAGGACATTCGATCTAATAGAAGTTGATATGAAAGAGCCCTCCAATACTCCAATAAAGAAAAGAAGAGGGTACTCGTGGATCGATGAAGTAATAAGGAGACTCAATAATCCAATACCAGTTATAGGGGAAAGAAAAGTATATTCATACCTCAAGCATGAAGAGGAAACAAACCACCATCCAATTGCAAAGATCTGCGAGAAAGGAACGAAATGAATCCTTGATTTAATGTTGCCGATTAATTCCGCATTAATGTCCAGTAAGATGACAAAGTTATACTCTATAGTAGGAGGGGCATATTCAGAAGATTCGGAGAAACATAGAAACATGAGCTCAGCTGCAATATTTCCTATCTACGCAACAATCGGGAACCCTGATGATATTGAGGGCATAGAAGTGACCAGACTCATTTCATAAGAGGAGACAACGACACAAAAAAGCCCACAGACAGATAGAACCATAGAAATCATGGACAAGAACCCCGAATCAGAATATCTCAGATCAAAAAGCAACAAGGGGTTGGTTTTTGAAGGGCAGACAAACTACATATTAGTAAGACCAAATTATTTGATGAAAGATGACAAGGCCTATTGTACCTACACATCAACAGCATTATTTAGCCCTATCAACATGCTAGGTATGCTCACATTAGAAAAATCTGATTTGCCTTACAACACTGCCATGATAGGGGAAATTTACAAACTTATTGAGGAGTCAGGGGATTGGTTCAATGAGAGATTCACAGAATGAATTTTGATGGCTCTCATCGGCAGCGCAAGAGATGAGGGATATATTGCATGCCTTCGAAAGCTTTTTCTAGTATCGTTTGCATGGAGAAAGAATGAGTCTGCTGCCTGCTGGGATATCACTAGTTTATGTAATAAGACAAATGAATGCTTGTTAGATAATCCTCTATCCTTTCATCTCTGCAAATCCTATCTTGATATCATTGAGAGCCACACTTCACTCAGGGCTGTAAGAAAATTGGCAATTTAGTAGAAATTAGTCATTAATATAGGGCACTTAAATAATTTTATTGGGAAAAAATATATATAATAATAATAAAGTACATGCTACCAATGTATAAAAAGATGTTTTTGCATTGGGGACCAAAGCAGAACGGAAGGGGGCATGTGTAACCTAAAAATCGTATTCACTAACAAAGGATACTCAGTCTAAAGTTTGAACTTGATGCTTGATCTTCAAATATAAAATATTGTGTGCGCCCAAAATCCTCTTTGACAATACCGAAATATACCATTACATTTCTCTAGAACTGGTAATTTCACAATTAACAGCAACAGCATAATGTATGATATTTTAGAACATATTGAAACTGCATGAAATATTTATTTGCTATTACCATTTCATAGGACAAAATAAATGATATGACACTGCTGTTTTCAAAAAGTGATACTTATTTCTTAAGAATTTTTATTTTAATTTAACATATTTAATATTTTGACAGATTTAAAGATATTTTTTAATACTCTGTATATCGAAAACAAAACGTTCGCAGACTTAGGTTTTATTAAGGAAATATGTATATATGGCAATAATTCGCCATTTTGACAAAAATAATTAAATTGTCATTACAATTAGAATAATCAGAGTGAAATTGGGTAGTTTCAATTTTTGTCCGGTTTATGTTAAGACTGGTTTATAGACGTTGTCATGGAAACGTCCTATTAAAGGCATGGTCAATACAAAGTGATCAAAAATTGAAAGCATTTGCTTCAGAATGTTCAACAACCGCTGCCAGTAGTGACATTCACTGCGTAAGTAGTGCAATAATAAAAACATAATTTGCCATTTTGACGAAAATAATTTTTCAATTGTTTTCCTGTCATTACAATTATTAGAGTCAGAGGTCAGAGTTAATTGTTTAAGAAAATTGGGAAATTTCAATTTTTAACCGGTTTATTTTAAGTGTGGTTTATAGAAGTTGTCATGGCAACGTCCTATTGAAGACATGGGCAATACAAAGTGCTCAAAAATTGAATGCTCTTTAATTCAGAATATTCAACACAGCTGTCAGTATGTGACATTCACGGTATAAGTAGTGCAATAATAAAAACATAATTTGCCATTTTGACGAGAATAATTTTTCAATTGTTTTCCTGTAATTACAATTATTATTATAGTCAGAAGTCAGAGTTAATTGTTTAAGAAAATTGGGAAATTTCAATTTTTGCCCCGTTTATTTTAAGAGTGGTTTATAGAAGTTGTCATGGCAACGTCCTATTGAAGATTGAAGTCATAGCTAATACAAAGTGCTCAAAAATTGAATGTTTTTAATTCCTCTTCGAGAGTATAGTGGTCAGTATTCCCAAAGGTAGAAATTGAACTTCAAATTCAGTAACTTTTTTGCTGCATACCCAACGTTGTATATCAATTATTATAAAAATGCCAGTGTAAGTTAGCTGTAACCTTCTGAAATTTCAAATTGAGCTTTCAACTGTCGCTAAAATTGTGTATTTTAGATTGTACCTACAAATTCGACCAAAGTATTGGTGTCATGCGCGGCATACCATAAGGTACATCAAAGAATAAAATAATGGAGAAAGACCAGATCTCTGGTAACATGACCCCTGACTTATTCAATGTTATTCTGCTTGTTTAAGTGATAGCCTTTCCTAAAAATTTTCTTCCTTATTAGTCTGGCAACATATTTTAAATCAATGTCAGTTTATGTATAATAAAAAAAGGCTTTTCTCATGTGGTATGCAAAAAAAATGAGCTGGCGATAAACTGAATCTGACGCTCTATACGTTTTAGAAGTATAAATGCTACAATCAATTAATGGTAACTAGGTTGTTTAATAACCCAAAGTTGGCGCAATTGGCCAAGTTAAGAGAAATCGGGGAAATCCAATACAGTCTTGGAAAACTTTTGCGAAAAGACAGTATATGAGCCGAGTTTTCACGATGTTTAATGACCATGATTCAGATCCCACGATAATTAAACTTATATAGTGCTTCAATAAGGCAAAAAACGACGTCTAGTTTTTATTAGCCCAAGAGAGCAAGCATGCAGAATATAATACAGTTTCTGTTCCTTTTTGGACTAGCATTTTTCAGCAACAAATCTTTGAACAGTATCACGAATTTATGACAACCTGCTTTTCATTAGTTGGCCATATTTAACACTCATTAGAAAAATGTATATCTTATGGTCAAAACCATGACTAAATCCATATGTGATTTATTTTTATACAAACGTTTTATGGTAGGTACTATAATATATAATCCAAAATGTGTGTCGAGTAAAAGTATCTTTAGTGATAATTTCGAAAATTGTGTTCAATCGCTCAGAAGCAAATTGATCATATCGCGTATAAATAAACATTATATGCA
This sequence comes from Pissodes strobi, assembly GCA_016904865.1. Lineage (NCBI taxonomy): Eukaryota > Metazoa > Arthropoda > Insecta > Coleoptera > Curculionidae > Pissodes > Pissodes strobi. The sequence goes on along the minus strand of MU187372.1, from coordinate 54,907 downwards.
CAGTGACGTAATTATTAACTAATTTTTATACAGATCAAGGATTTTTCGACGTTTTTTTCAATGAATATTATACTTCACTTGTCAGTAGAACATTATTTTTTCTAAAAAAAAGTGATTAAAACTACTATACTATAGAATGAAACAATGGAAAAAGTTTACTATCTAGCTTCACTTAACGCCAAGAGTCTCCGGAATTCCTAGAGTTATTGGCAAATAGCATTATATTACCCCTGATCTTCATCTACTGAGCGCTTAGGATTTATGGAATCATTTTACTCTTCAGAGAACAAAATGATATAATTTCGCTAAGTGAATAAGTTCAAAATTTGAATTTTTGATCGTGTCCCACCTCTCTCTAACTCCCTATCTACTTTATCTTTTATAAACACATACAATTTTCATTTTTAATTTTTGAACTTTTATAGAAATACGTAACGAAAATAAGCAAACACTATCTATATTGGCAATTTTTCAAAAATTTGTTAAATATCATTTTCTACAAAAACTATTTGAATAAAATATGATGGAGTGATATATTCTAATTAAGAATAACTCAATCTGATACAAATTGAGGTAATAATGATTCCATCAAAAATACCTTCATTTCAACTCGTAAGTGAAATCTAAGTGTTATTATCTAAGGAATATCATATAGATATTAAGGAAAATATTAAGACTACAATATGTACTAAAGACAACAATAAGCTGACTGCGTCTAATTTTAAGTGTTTAGTCATAAACAGAATATGAATATTATGAAAATTTAAATGTGTAGTTTAATACAGAGTAGTAATTATTGTTCTGCAATAAAGATTTTTTAAAAGCAGTAGGTATCGTATGTATTTCCTTAGTTTCCATTCCTACCATATTTCGAAAAGCATCTAAACTGCAACGGGAAGCCAAATCGAATTTCGTCCAGAAAATTAATTAAATTAAAGCATAGATTCCTAATACACTTAATTTATTAGAGAACACGTGCCAAATTATTAGAGAAAAACGTGCCGGACTCAGCCTGGAATCCACGAGGGAAAAGAGTACGGCAGAGAAACCCTCGATCTAAATTCCTAACCGAATTATGCTGTATATCATTTATTAGTAAAATAAAAATTAAATTACTGTCTCCCGCGCCACAATTCGTGATTCCAATACATTTAAACTGAAGAGGTTGTTGTTAGTTAGCAAGACGCCGCTGGAAGGTACTGAGGCGCTGGAATACGGAGGCTACTCAGCTAAAGTCGAAATTAGGGCCAATATCTCTAGAATGATCATTTCATTTATAACTAGGATATTCACCCGTCAGGGTAGGAAATGGTTAGTACATTCATCAAGGCCCTTGCGTACACTCTCAGACATACGAAAATTAAAATTCTAGCACATAATACATTTTCTGTTTTCATTTAAAGCAGTGTTGTTCACAGCATAAAACGATTTCATTAAATTATGTGCACAGGTTATGTCATCAAATATGAATTATAGGCATGAGAATAAAATAAATACTTGTACAAGTTATGTTAATAACAATCTTAGAAATTTTACTGACCTGTAATAGCAAGTTTCAACACAGAAGCAAAACAATAATTAATAAAAATAAACCGTACACTGCGCCGGCTTTTGACTATCTATCCCCGTTCTCGAGCGATACTCTTTCGGATCTGCTCCAAAACAACCTCGCAAAACCCGACTTCAATTTATGACTAGTTTTTCTCTTTTCCTTTCTTTTCATCTAGATATAGGGTGTCCCAAAACCGAATGTGTAAAGTCTAATAAAATAATATTTTAAATTGGCGGGTTACCTCAATATCTTATTCCAAGAAGTGCTTCTCTTATCAGTTTCTAATTTTTGTCCCTTCACTCTTTTAATTTTTCTTTGATTAGGCAACGTTTGATAAACCCAAACCGCAATAATTGATGCCGACTACTAAACAACAAACAACTATGAGAAGCATCTAGGGCACCTACTAACTTTTCGATGCGAAAGCAGCGGACATGCGTATTGGCCGAATGTATCAGGATTATTTATGTCTTTACTGTCCAGTAAAATGCTTTCAATACATCTGGTGGTATACTGGTCAGAACTTTTGCTTGTCATTCGCACGCCGTGGGTTCGATTTCCGTCGGTTGCAAGACTTTTTTCTACTTTTACTTTTAATCCCCTTGATAGGGGATGAAATGGCTGTGCTACGAGGCAATTTGCCAGCACCGCCCTTCGTCTGGCACTTAGAGAGAGGTAGAGCTATCCTTCTACATCCGTTACACGTTATTCTGGTTTGAAGGGCCTTATTCGGGGGAACTTCCAGTAAGACGGGTCTGTGCCCCTGGAAATTCCCGATATTTAAAGAAATAAGCTAATGAACTGCACGGCTAGTGTCTTATGCAAAGGAGCTTCACACAATGCAGATATAACCAGTTGCTGTCAGAGAGACTTCCCATCTCCACAGGGCCTACGCCCCGATCTCCTTCGGATCACGTAATCACGTGCAGGAATTTGAAAGAATCCTCTTACGAATCAACCCTACATTAAGCGAACCACCCTAAACACTGTCCTAACCGGCCACGACTTCCCTTTTCGAACCGATGGAGCCCCCAACGCTTTCTGCCGTGAATCACGTGCACTTCCCGTGCGAAGTCAGGTTAGAAAACCAGGCTTCCTTCCCACGCCCAAACATCACCAACTCCAAAACGGAAGTGTGGTTACAAGACATGTTTTGTTTATTTTTTTTTAGCTTATAGTAGCAGTAGTAAACTCTCTATTGGCCTTTTGCGTGAGCAAATTCAGCCAGACAAGACCACTATCCGGCTTAGTTAGAGCTGGGGCGACCCATCCCAGATAAGTTACACCTGATGGATAGAGATACTATTTTTGAAGCCTTCAGTATGTCGAATATGTACTCCAGGGGCTTCAACTTGTACATGAACGGCTTGTTTTAAGGTTCGAACACCACCGGCTGGACATTCACACACATTTAAATCTTGTACATGCACGGCTTTTTAAGGCTCCTGCCCCCAGTTGGACGCCCAATTTTTCCTCTTAATTTTGGGCATTGTTTAGGTTGGTTTTGGTTAGTTTTTGTAGGTTACGCTCCAGTAGCGAGAGAAGCGAGCGGACGGCAATGCAAAGCTATAATACCTGTTCTTATTTCGCAGCATGTCCGCATCTTTGGCATCAAAGAATTAGTAGGTTCCCTAGACTTTTGTACAACTAGGCACAACTCAACTGACAGTGACTACTGACTAATAAACGATTAAAGGTAAACGGTGGCCAGAGGGCATATATTTTATTCATAAGAATTCTAACAAGTCCTACCGCTTGACGAGTCCTGAGCTGCGCGCGCATTACTATGCTTTCGTTTATATTTGTATTTTTTTGACGTTCATGCAATGCCCTCCGCTCGCTTCGCTCCCTTCGGGGCGTAACCAAACAAAACTGACCAAAACTAAGCCAAGACATGCCCAAAATAAAAAAAAAAACGTTTTGCAAACATCACCTTACAAAGAAGTATCTCTTTTAGCATTTAACCACTGAACCACGAGGCCTACTGAAAGCAAACTCGTGGACCATATAGACATCTACTTGTCAGAAATGTGTTTATATAAAGATTATGATACGCGCGCAGCCCAGAACTCGTCAGGCGGTAGGACTTGTTAGGATCCTTGAGATTAAAATATATATGGCCAGAGGCCAGAGAAGCCAACGACCCAGTGATTCCCGAAAATTATGATCGTCGAAAATCGAATCGGCAGTCGTTAAAACTACCAGTTTCTTAGCTTCGGTTACGCCAGGCCTTAAAATCGGAAGTGACTAAGGCACAAGGTTCCAGCTAGAATGCTACCATTCTTCATATAGATACACAAAATACTCGATATCGCTAAAAAGGACAAAAAGGTAAATTTGCTCCTCAAACTGAAAATGCGGAACATTTTGCGGGACGAATGAAATGCGAGACAGCTTACAAAAAGAAAGGATGAAACCGCAAAATGCGGGACGGCTGGCCACCTTAAATTAATCTGCTATAGAACAATCTCGAAAAGTTGGGTTCCAATTTATTTTATACATCTGCAATAATGTTTGAAAAAGAACTGATGCTTGTAATTTGTGTCGTAAAATAATAAATAGGTATACCTATATGGAATAAAGAATATTTTTTATATCTCTTTTGAGCAGGAAAATAAGGAAAGGAATCTTTAAGGGTGAGGATGGGGGTGATTGTGGAGTAACCTCATTCTCATTAATAAGCTCTAAGGAACCGAAAAAGAAAATCTTCATCGATATACAGAATTAAAGTACTCGTTTTGAGCAAGAATAATAAACTAAAAATTATTAATTTTAGGTTCAACCGTTCAACATAAACTTTCCAAAATAAATGATAAAAAAATAGTTGTACGTATGGCCTTTTGCTCGCTTTGCTCACTCCGCGCTATTTCAGTTCGTAGGGCACTTGTGAATGCATGCGATATAAAGACGTGCAATTACCAAGTGCTAACCCAAACCATACACAAGAAAAAACTGTACTTAAAAAAAAAATCAAAACCGAAGGGACTTAAACCCGGGTCGCCGAAGTGGATACCAATCATGTGGACCCCTAGCCATAATCTGCTCACTTACAAACAACTGGTTGCATCGCGAAGACACGTAGCTAGCCAATCACGTGCCTCTCATTCACATCTGCACTATGAACTGAAATCTCGCGCTGTGGCGCATTCAAACTGACCCAATCCGCGCTCAAAATCAAGAAAATGGTTCTTCCTTCGGACATAAACTAACCCAGATCATTGTTTATATATTTATAAGACGATGCCCAGATCTTAGTTCAGAATATCAGGAGTGTTGTCGCTAGCATCTCTGCTATTTTTTTTGATCCTAGTTTCAAGGTTTCTACTTAATAAACATCTAACATAATCTACAGCATAAAACAATGCGGTAGCCCATCACGTATAGGGTTCAAACTCAACTGCGCAAGAGAATACGTCCTTGCAAGTAAGTGAATTAGACTGAAGCCCAATTATCCAGCTTTTCGAAATATCATCAAGAAGGCAAATATTGTCATAAAAACAATTATTCCCACAATGGCATTGTCGGTATTATGTTTTTAGTTTGTCTTGGTAAAATCACCAAGAGATAAATAATTTCTACAGTTTTTGTTGTTAAAACTATCCCACTTAAAGAAAGGAGAAGGTGTATCAGCTCATTTCATCATAACCTGAGATAGTTGTGTCAAAAATGTATAAATAGTGCAGTGTTACCAGATCTACTATTTTTATAGTAGATCTACTATTTTTAACCTTTGGCTACTATTCTACTTTCTTAAAGGTAAATTCTACTATTATTTAGAGAAAAACAGAATACTTGAATAAACATCCTAAAACTACAAGTAAAAATTAAAAAATTAAACAGAAATCTTAAAATTCTAACATAACATCTTAATTATTTTTGTGAAGTGGAATTACGTTGTTATTCTTAAGCAGTTTTAAAAGATGGCACCACCACCACTAGTTCTATATATACATATGAGGGATTCACCGGCTCGTTCTTTGAATCGTTTAAATGTCATTAGCATTTTACTTACGACTTGTGTGTCTGTGTCGGCGTGTTTACTCAAACCCGACTGAATAACAGGTAACAGGTGTTATTAGTTTACTGTTAGTGGTATTAGTTCTGCTTTACTTCAGTTTTGCCATGAATAGGTATGTTTTTTTTAAACCTAGACAGTGAATTTGTAATCTACTATTTTTTTAATCAATCTACTATTTTTTTACATCAATCTACTACCTAACTGTAAAACTGATCTGGCAACACTGAAATAGTGGCTGCTTCCACGTTGTACGTACAAATCATGCTTTAGCACGTAACGTGGAAACTAGTATTCTTAACACACACGTAGAAGAAAACTGCATGTTTTGCAATGGCAAATTAAACATTATAGCAATTCTGGCGCTTCATTCAATTCTATAGTTAAAAAAAGTGTGTATTTAAGATCATGCGACAGAAGTGAAAACTTTAACAAGGCCAGATTAATATGAAATACACGCGCTGAAGCGCTTTTTGTATTCTATATTTACAAAGTAGATCTGTCAAACGGAAAAAAAATCACCATTTCGATAGTTTCAATCTTGTCGATTCGATTATTTTTGTATATTGTACTTGCAACCAAAGTCAATTGAAAACTTTACAATGTGCACACAGTAATGACACCACGTCCCCCTATAACTTTTTCTATGACCACGTCGTTACAGAGCTGCAGACAGTCAGACACTACCATTTATTTTATAATTGCCCAATCCATAATCTAAAGCAAAATAAATTAAATAATAGTAAAAAGTGAACAGTAAACACTAGTTTACTAATGGTATTATTTATAATCTAACCAATGAGATTTATGTTCCATGATGAACGATTTGCCTAGTATTTTAGTTGTTAGCTCAAGCAATACAAAGCCAAAGTCCATAATAAAACTAATCACAAAGGAGAATCCAGCCGAACAACTTTCAGGGCTTATCAAACAGCCATGGAAAATAGGTCTGTTACAGTTTTACAAGAATTTGTATATCCTGTAAGTAAATAGTAAAGTAGCTGTATTGTTTTTAGACACAAAGTATTACTCCGCAATAGTAAATTTGATAGGAATGCATGAATCTTATAAGTGTAGCGAAGAGTTCAACAGTAAAGTTGAGGCGCTAGTAATACATATGGATGCAAATAAATCTTCAGGCTTAGATGATTTGAAGAAGTGGGAAAAGTTAGAGACCGAATGCAATCCAGAGGTATGTACTCAGCTAAATAAACCAATTTTTAGTGTAGGGCCTTGAAGCACTATTTGCTAAATAACTTTGAATGATAACAATTTTAGATTAAACTATTAATATCAAACTACTGTAATGATGGCACAAAAATTTCCAAAAATGATGCGACAACATGGTGTTTGAACAGGGGCTTTGAATTTGTCGAGCTCTATCCCACTGATATCCAGAATTCAGAGGACGATATAATTCCTGAAAAATTTGGAGTGAATAGAATTATTGAAGCATTACAGGTACTGATGGCACAACAAAAATATACCTATTTGCTATTTAATTACCATGTTTTTTTTAGTCATAAATTTAATATTGTTTCGATCGCTTAATTTTTTTATTGGTAATTTTATATTTTAGGCACATACTTGGTCAAATTTAGTCATGAAAAAAACCAAGAATTCCGCTTTGCAAAAACAAGATAGTTTAAAATGCACAAGTCAAGTTGGCGAGCCGACTCATATAGGAAAAGGTGACTTATCAGGTATTTTAAATTTTTTATTGTGTATGGCCACTTAGTAAAGAAGGATTTCTTAGTTTTCAATTACAAGAATACTTGTAAATACCTGTGAAAATGTTTCTCTTAAATTATCAACATTATAATATGGCATTTTCAGATGATCTCCTGGGAGAAGATGATTTCACAGAGCTTTTTTCTCATCTGCATATGATGAAAGATAGTTTGCAGTCACTTCCTATGAATCAGCGAAAGCACTGTGCAGAGCAGATGGTTACGGCCTTTTGGAAGGCTATTGGGGGAGATGAAGAGGAGTTGCTTGATTCATAACTTAGCATTTTTGTACTAATAGCTTTCTCTAGAGGGCAGGGAATTGACTAGGGGGTCTACAACATTCTCATAGAAACTAAATGAATTGAAGCTTTTTAAAGGTTGTGTCGACCTTTCCCAAAATGCTATAGAACTTTAAGTACTCTGTCATCAGTATTGTTATATATTAAAACTACTTTGATTGAGCATGTATCTGAAATACAGTAAATATTAAAATATTCTGTTAATAATTGTAGTCTTCAAATATGAAATGAAAAATGCATGATTAGTTTCTTCTTTCTTCTAACAGATAGATATGTTTTTTAATATTTCCAATATGATGCTGACTTTAGCGGACACACTTGCTAAGATGAATTCAATTCATTCTAATGCCTATCACGAATATTGAAACAGCATCAGCCATAGTTGTAAAACGACCGCGGAGAAATGTATAATGGTAATAAAATTTGACCTGTGCTACTCTCGGAAAAATATCGGGGCAAGTTCAATCTTAGTACGAATGTCATATATATATAATATACTGTTGCAAGATGGATCTTCCTTAGCCTGTTTTCGCAAGCATAAAATTAATAGCTTCTTATCATATCTGATATGTGTCATATTTTGAACCGCTTTTAAGTTAACATTATTTACTACTTTATGATATATGATACAAACATTCTGATTTGATTTTTTTTTAATTCGTTGTAAAATTCCTTTTAATTTGATGTATAATTTGATTTATTTTTAAGCAAATTTATGTTAACACTTTTTCGGTACGTTTTTTTTTATGGTATATGATACAAAATTTTTGAATCGATAACTGGTTCGCTGTAAAATTCCCTATAATTTGATGCATAACTTGATAAATTTTGAAGCGATTTTCAGTTAACACATTTTAGGCATTATAGATAAATGATATAAAACTTCTGGATCGATTTTCTGGTTCGCTGTAAAATTCCGTTTAATTTAATGTATAACTTGATATATTTTGAAGCGATTTTAAATTAACACCTTTTGGGCACTATAGTTCATTTATGATAAATAATACATAATTTCTGATTCGATTTTTCAATTCGTTGTAAAATTCTCTTTAATTTGATGTATAACTTGATATATTTTGAATCGATTTTAAGTTAACACATTTTGGGCACTATAGTTCCTGTATGAAAAATGATGCTAAAGTTTTGATTCGATTTTTTTATTCGTTGTAAAATTCCTTTTCATTTGATGTACAGGGTGATCCCCTATAATGTCGCCTCCCTATAACTTTTTTATTTTAAGTGTCCCAAAAAAAATTAAAATTATGGTTATGTAGGTACTGTAAAATACTTTTTTTCTGCCTATAAAAAATATTGGAAAAATGGTCAGTATACAAGGAAAACCAAAAAGTTAATTTTTTTCCATTGGAACACCCTGTATATGAATTTCTTTTTCGATTCATTGCAAAATTTTAAGCATATTTTATGTACGATGTTATAGCTCTAGAGCAGTAGTTTCACAGCTATAAACAGTTGAAAATCGCCTCGCATGCCGACTGGGGCGGCACAACAAACGTGAGGGGTAGATTATTTAAGGGAATAATCGAAAATAATCTGGAAATGTCCTACCATCGAACACCTATAATCCCACTTATCTCCGTGCGGACTCCTTCCTGGACATCGCTATTACTCGGGAAACGATAAGAACTTCGCAGCTGCAAGAGCTTAACGCTCTAAACTCCGATCACCTCCCGATCAAGATTAGCTTATACTATAGGGTCCCCACGACGAGTGACACCGTCGTTTCGTATAAGAATGTTGATTGGCCGTTGTTCCGAGCCAGGCTAAATGAAGTGACTGTTGTCCCCGAACAACTAGAGACCGTCCAGGAGTTACAAAACGAAGTCGCTAATCTCACGTCAAACATCCTGCGCATCCGTGACTAACCCAAAGTCACAGTCCGTCCATGGACGGAATCCCTACCTGAACCTGTCCTCAATCTCATCACATTTAGAAATCGCTTTCGACGTAGATAGCAGAGAAACCTGACTAGAATGGGCTCCGCTCGCATCAATGCGCTGACGGAGGAAATCAGGATTAAAATACGGGAGCATAAAAACTAGTGCTGGCAACCGAAGACGGTTTTTCGGATAGTCGGTTAACCGGTTTCGGATTATCCGCGGTTTTTCAAATAACCGAAACCGGTTAACCGGATACTCGGTTAACCGATTACGCGATTTCTCGTTTAACCGATTAATCGATTAACCGAATAACCGGTTTCTCGGCTAACCGATTAATCGATTATTCAATTATCTAGTTACATGGCACTGGGCCACCGGGTTCTCAAGTAATGGTAAAAAAGATCGAAAGTAAAGTAAAAATTGGGTATTTGGAATGGTAACATACCACATACCTACTGGACGATGATTATATTTGGAAATGCTTTTAGAGGGCGATTGAAAAATAATATCTACCTTTAATAGAATACCTTTATATTTATTTAAGTTTTAAAAAATTGTAATATTTTTTCTGCTCAGAATTTATATCAATTGTAATTTGTAATAAACAATATTTTTAATTTAATTATTACCTTGGGGTTTATTTCAATAACGACCAAAAACTGGAATAAATTTGGTTCACTAGAATTTAATGATTGTGCCCTAATCGGCAGGGAAACTTAACTAATGGAAATATGCTTAAGAACAAATTATAAATTATGATTAGCCTATGATGAATGTGTATTAACCGATTAACCGGTTATCCGGTTATCCGATTAACCGGCTATCCGATTAACCGGTTATCCGGATACCCGGTTTTCACTATTATTCGAATACCCGGTTTTATCCGAAACCGGTTTTTAAGAAAACCGAATAACCGGTTTCAACTTTTCACGGTTTTTGCCAGCACTAATAAAAACCAAACTTGGCTAGACTATGTTAACACGGTAAGCAGGCTACACGCAAATTCCGGAATTAAGACATCAAGGTCAGGACATTTCCAATGACCTAGGAAAAGCGGAAGCCTTCGCGGACTACCTGGAGGGCGTCTACAGCCGGGCGCCTAACACCCTGCCGGAGCAAGAGCTCTACTCGCAAACCGTCAACGCTTTCTGCCAACGTAAATATCCTATTCCCCCGTTAGTGCTTGATCGACTGAGAACTTCCCCTGCGGAAATCCGCAAAGCTCTCTGTCGTCTCCCGAGAAACAAAGCTCCCGGTCCGGATACGATTCCGAATATAGTCCTCAAGAACTTACCTAAGAAAACCCTGATCCAATACATGCATATTATTAACGCGGTTATCCGGCTGCAACATTTCCCTGATCCATGGAAGGTAACGTGCGTGATACATTTCCCGAAACCGAGGAAAGACCCAAAACTAACATCATCTTACCGTCCCATATCACTCCTGAACACCCTTGGTAAGGTGGCCGAAAGGCTAATCTTGCCATGGCTCACTAGTGTTGTGGAAAACCTCCAAATCCTCCCACAGGAACAGTTCGGATTTCGCGGACAGCATGGCACCGTTATGCTGGCCGCCAAAATCGCTTCGGACATTCATGAGGAATTTAACCGAAAACAGTCTACGGCCCTTTTGCTGTTAGATATCGAGAAAGCGTTCGACAGGGTATGGCACGATGGGTTGCTGTACAAGTTACTGGCGATCCACAGTATGCCACTTTACTGGACAGCACTCATCGGGTCATACCTTGCCGGACGCACATTTACAACTCGAATCGGCAAAAAAGCCTCGACCAGCAGAAGACTGCTGGCAGGGGTGCCGCAGGGTACGGTATTATCGCCGCTACTCTTCAATCTTTATATAGCAGATATCCCGTCAAGTCCCAACACCCACAAAGCCCTTTTTGCCGACGACACGGCAATTTACTCCCTTAATCCTCAAGCTGAGGTGGCAAAATTGAATCTACTCGATCACCTAAACATTCTTATCCCCTACTACGAAAGGTGGAAGGTCAATCTCAACATGTCCAAAACGGACCTGATTATAATTACGCGCAAACGTAAAGACATTGCCATTACACCCCTAGTAGTAGGGAATACTGAAATCCTACCAAAGATGAAAGTCAAGTATTTAGGTATCACACTTGACAGTAAACTGAACTTCAATAAATACATTCAAGCTGTCATATCAAAAAACGCTATGATTAAAAAGAGTCTAAGCCTGTTGGTCGCCTCCAGGTCATTCCTGAGCCCGGCCAACAAGCTTACCCTCTATAAAGTTATTGTTAGGCCTACTCTCTTGTACGGTGTCCCAATCTGGTGTTCGGTCGCAAAATGCCATCTGAAAAAGCTCCAGATAATTCAAAACAACTACCTGCGAGCGGCGTTTTCCCTGTCCCTGAACGATCGTTTCAGGATAGAGGACCTTCATGCATGGGCTAAAATCGACTATGTCGAGGAATACATCGACTACCATGCATGCAGGTTCTTCGAAAGTCAAATAAAGGGATCGCCACTTACATCAGAAATCGCGAATCGCAGCAATTCTTATATAAACTTCAATAAGAGAGTATCAGGAGAGCAGAAGCACCTTGTCCGATGGTCAACGTGCTCGAGCTGCTACCTGCTGGCCAATCACCTGTGTTCGGACACGGGGGCGGGGCCTGACAAGGGAGCTAAAAGCTAACATTCGTATAAATGCGCACACGGCATCGTTTCAACTTTCAATTCATTCGGTTCTAAGCCACCGAAGCATCCATGTCTCCGCAGCTGGCGCCGGGGGACTCGTACCATGCTATCTGGTGCCATTGCATTCATACCGGATTAGACTTAGCATACAATGCTAAGCCCCTACTATCTACTTGGGTAGATGTGTGCTATTTATTCATGTTTGTACATAGTGTAAATAGTAATCTTAAATTTCTGACTTCCTGCTCCTTGGGAGCAATTTAAGCAGGGTTTTTACTCACTTTTCCCTGCATTCACCCCGAGCACCAACTCACAAACTAGCAATAAGTACTCTACAACACCTAGCTTTTTGCCAATTTTTACATATAAGGACTTTGAAGGGGCTGCCCATGTAAAGTTCAACACAAAATGCAGTACCACTGACCTAGTAATTTAAGTAGGCTTAAAACCAGCCCCCTATGTTAGGGTGTCATCACCTGCTGGCCAAGGCGATGGGTAAACTTCGCCAGGCGTAACAGCAGTTGCAATAAAATATATTAGACTTGCTTAAGCTAGTGATGTAGTTCAAATACAATGTAAATTATAATGAATAAATGTTCTAGTTCTAATGAAATTAATTTTACTCCAACTCTAATGATCTCCTTGCTACCAAGGTGAAAATTAGCCAAAGTACCGATTTTCAACTGTTTATAGCTGTGAAACTACTACTCTAGAGCTATAACATCGTACATAAAATATGCTTAGAATTTTACGAGGAATCGAAAAATAAATTCATATATAGGGTGTTCCATTGAAAAAAACTTTACTTTTTGTTTTTCCCTGTATACTAATAATTTTTCCAATATTTTTTCAACGCAGAAAAAAGTATTTTTCAGTACCTACATAACCATACATTTAATTTTTTTGAGACACTTAAAATAAAAAAGTTAAAGGGGGCGACATTATAGGGGATCACCCCGTACAACTCAATATATTTTGAACTGATTTGAAGTTAACGTCTTTTGGGCTGCATATCTACTTTATGATATGTGATCCAAACAATTTTTTAATGCGTTGTAAAATTCTCTTTAATTTGATGTATAATTTAATATATTTTGATGCGATTTTAAGTTAACACCCTTTGGACACCATAGTTCCTTTATGATAAATGATATACAAAATCTAGATCGATTTTCTGCTTCGCTGTAAAATTCCCTTTAATTTGATGTATAACTTGATATATTTTGAATCAATTTTAAGTTAACACCTTTTGGGCACTATAGTTCCTTTATGATAAATGACAAAAATTCTGATTCGCTTTTTTAATTCGGTTGCTTTTTTATATACCACTCAACTACCAAATGGGAAGGCCTAAATGAAAAAAAAATATTCTTCATAAAAGTTTCGCTTATGTCTTGACAAGGTAATAGAGCAATCCCATATCTTTATCTTGTAAACTAACAAAGATATCACAATAAACGTTCGTGACCGTTTTTCGGTTCCTGCCAGCTCCTGTCGTGTATCGCCCGCCGTGTGTCGCGACCTTCAAATTTTACTCACTGCGCGCGTTAAGAAGTTTCACTTCAAAAATAGGGCGCTTGTGGACTAGCCACACTAGGAGTGAAACTTCATTCGCACAAAACAATATTTTTATTTTGTGCAGATTGGCTGACACGGATGTATCTAAGGTTTGCCTCGTTGTGTCACACATTTTGTAGCGTTTATGTAACACATTCACCAGCTTACTCGCCAGGTAAAGCGCCGCGCCTAAACTTCACTTTAAAAAAAGGCAAACAAAGACTGGTATAATAGTATAATTTATTCAGTTTAGATAGAAAAAAAATGAAATAAAGGAAAAAATCAACTTCTCTGGAGTCTAAGAACGTTTAAAAATAAAAATATACATTAAATAAATTCTAAGAAAGTTTCAATGCTTATTTAAGCATATTTAAATTATTAACGAAAAAATCATGTTTTTATTAATCCTTTTCTAGTGTGTTTATAGATACTTTAATATTCACTGGTTTTCTAATATAAATAATCATCACCTTCTAAGACTCGAGTGAAATTTTGTCAACTAAAAGATGGCAGATGAAAAAACATATATACAAGACCTAAAAATACAAAACTTAAATACCTACAGTTAATATTACAGCCATGAGTGTTTTATGATTAGATGATACTTATAGCCTAAGATTGTGTTTTAATAATTTAAATGAGCATTAAATGTAAACTTGCGCACAGGAATCGTCAAAATTAAATATTTCAAGTATTTTGAGGGGTTTCGGCAGAGAAGTTTACAAAAATAGACTGAATATGATAAAATAAATTAGATTCTCAATACTGGGATCTCGCAAACAATAAGAGGAAACGTTAAATTAGCATAAACATAAGTTCAACTATATGCCGGCGAAATAGTTTCTTTACCGAATAATGCAAAATAAGATACTGGAATTTATTTAACGATTAAAAATTTTAAAATATTTTCGAAGTCATTCGTCGAGCTTTCAATTTCGCAACATTTCCTTAACTGAACATGCTGTCCGTAAGAAATATTCGAGACTGGTGAAAGATAAATGTGTTTCATCTTGCATATTACCAAAAAATTCTAGAACATATATTTATTGACAATTTTAAAATTATTTTCTTAAAATAATACCCAGTGGAATGTATACCAGATGTATATACAAAATTGTGTAATGACTTTTTTTGCGGGAATCCCCTCAAGTAACCGTTGTTTCTTCAAATGTCAATTAATACTTTTTATAGAAAAATTAATTCGGGATATAATATACACTGTGGCTCAAATTAGAGAAGTGTTTAATTTGAGCCACAATATCGGTTATAATCAATTAAAAAAAAACGCACAATACTGAAAATTCATAAAATTTGATTAGCCTAACGATGTTTTCCTACAACTTTGAAAATGAACGTGTATAATTAGGCAAAATTCCAAATCATATACTGCCGTACAATACCTACAAGGTGGCTTACGATATTTAATTACATTTAACAATACCTACATGCAGCTCAATCAAAGTTGAGTCACACGTTTGTATAGTATAAAAAACGTCGCATACCCTATATATCGATTGGCGAAAATTTCTTAAATAAGTACTAATAAAATCAATAACTAACACGATAATCAAAATATATATATTTACGTGGTACAACATAATCTAAAATATAAACAACATGTACAAAAAATAATACTAGCTAAATAGCTACCTACATACGTACATATATCGCTTGAGGAGTGCAAAAATAAACAAGGACCAAAAATGTATTATATAAACCTGTATGAGGCTACAAAGAATTACATTACAAAAATGTAAACTATTTTTAAAAACGTGTTATTATATATTTGCATCACGAATATAAGTGGCAATTGCAATTACATTAAGAAATATCACAAAACTATGACCTTGGTGAAACATTGACTAGCAAATTTTCATTTTATCTGCTGCCTGTTTTAGAATAAATCAGTGTTGCTTAGCCTGAATTGTAATTGCATACATATACTATAATTCATTGGGATCGTTTTCAAGAAAACTAACATTTGCTTATGAAATTAAAATTATGATGAGCTTCATTTTAAATGTTGCTTTTTACAGTGGCATTTAAAACCATGTCCGATAAAAATTTCTTCCGCTATAATTCACAAGAACAAGTGGATGAAAAATCGTACCCGTTTGGGAGAAGAATTTGTCAAATTTAAATTACTTTCTTTTGCCTGCATGCGACACGCCGGAGATTTTCACCTGAAAAGGTTATTGTTTTAACCATCTATGGAATGACTATATCAGAGAAGTACAGAAAACCAAAGAACTTGCGAAAGTTCTACTACTTTATAAAAACGAAAAAGTGAACCAAAATTTTGAACAAAGTAGATACGTAAAAAAGAATGAGATCTTACCTCTTTATAAGATCAAACAAAAATGTTTGAATTATTATATTTAAACACTTTGTAGCCAATATTATAACAAATTTCCGATTATTTCCGCACTCGTCTTGTTACTGGCAAGAATGAAGTTTAGAAACTCGTTTTTTTAACAGCTTACATTTCAAGAATATCCACATTATGTGACAACCATTGCAGACTAAAGGAATAAAGGGTGTTATAAACTCGAATCCAGTTCGTACCATTTTTTGAAAAACGGTACTATCAAATTGTTTCTAGTTCCAACACATATATAGAATATTCTAATAAAAGAAAACTTGCTTTAATTTTTCTTATTTAAAACACGAGTGTTTTCGATTCTCCAGAAAAATTGTAGACATAAACTTACGTGTACTACTTACTTTGCTCTGTATTCCTGCAAGTAATACAGAAATAAGTATTTTTAGGTTACTGCTGCGGTATATTTTGGGTTTCACGATTTTCACAGATACCAAATAATGTAAACAATTAAGACCGCACTATGACATAAACGGTACATAATAATTCTCATAACAGTTCGCGGCTTGGATGGCTACAAGTGTCAAATTTCTGTAAGAACCAATGTTTTTGGATCAACCTGTAGATGTTTTTGTCTAGAAATATTAAACTATGTTTAGAACGTCATGAAAACAACATAAATTTGAAATCAAGTATTCCTTGTTGCCACAAAATGAATATATTAAAATTCAAGTTATTCGCACATTCAAACAAGAATGCAGAGGTGGTCAGTTCTTGCACACGCATACAGACAGGTGTTTTGATTTTGACTGATCGTGCTTAACAGTAGTATCTGGTCTTGAAGCCTTTTTTCGGCCTTTGTCGTCGCTGTCATACGTACTCAAGCTGGGACTTTTTACCTCTGCATTTTTTTTCGAGTAGTCTTTCCAACAGCTTTTTGACTTCGGAAAATATCCAGACCGATGACGAGAGAGTGACCAGAAATGCCATATCTAAGAAACAAAAATACATCTAATGTCAATATTACGTGACGACTAAACTTTCAGTTATAACTAATCTACATTTAGTCATTTGGCAAGTAGAGATTCTTCAATAATTTCCTTACAAAATATATATAAACTTTATGGCCGATAATAAGAGCATTTTCAGGTAATTAAAGGATTAACTAAGTATACGTCGCCATACGAAAGTGATATATACTCATCTACTAAAGCGTTGTTATTAAACACGTTATAATAAATATTGGCAGCTGTCAAATGTCACTTTGCACCCTTGTTGATGTCTGTTTTGACAGCTGTCAACGTCAAATTTAATTATTTTCTATATCATCATGTAGAATACCTACCATACTTTTGAAAATTTCAAACATTTTACTCATATACTCATCTACTAAAGCGTTGCTATTAAAAACATATAACAAATATTGACAGCTGTCAAGTGTCACTTTGGACCCTTGTTGATGTCTATTTTGACAGCTCTCCACGTCATATTTAATTATTTTCTATATTTATATCAACATGTTGAACACCTGCCAATACCGTAATTTACAGTTTTAATTTTCAAAATTTGAAACATTTTTACGGAAATTTTAAGCTTAAAACACCATATTTAATACTCATCTACTAAAGCGTTGTGCTATTAGAAAAACTTATAACAAATATTGACAGCTGTCAAATGTCACTTTAAACCCTTGTTGATGTCTATTTTGACAGCTGTCAACGTCATATATAATTATTTTCTATATTTATATCATGTTGAACACCTGCCATAATTTTCAAAATTTCAAACATTTTTACGGAAATTTTAAGTTTAAAACACCATATTTAATACTCATCTACGAAAGGGGGGTTGCGCTATTAAAAAAACTTATAACAAATATTGACAGCTGTCAAATGTCACTTTGAACCTTTGTCGATGTCTGTTTTGACAGCTGTCAACGTCATATTTAAATATTTATTATATTATATCATCATGTTAAACACCTGCCAATATCGTAATTTATAGTTTTAATTTTCAACATTTTTACGGAAATTTTAAGTTAAAAACACCATATTCAATACTCATCTACTAAAGCGTTGTGCTAGGATATATTTTCCCCTACGATATAGTTTTCATGTCGTCCATTGCGGTTCATAGTACTATTTAATAGAGGTAGTCAAATTATAGATAATATTAATTGATACAATTTCTTTAATTTACTTACCCCATGCTGTGAGCGCTTCCGTTTGAAACACTCCCTGCAGCGGCGGCACGTAGACCACTAGAAGTTGGCCGAGCACGCAGGCACCAACGGCCACCAGGAAAAACGTGTTGGAGAACAGGCCCAATTGGAACACGCTCTTGGTCTGCGATCGGTACGATAGGGCGTTCCACATGTCGAAGAACACGAAACAAGTAAAGGTCATGGTGGTGTCGCGAGCCGTAACGCCGTCTGCAGTCATCTGCAATAAATATTGTCAGTTTATAATTTTTTATTTTAGTGAAAAAACACTATTCATTAGAACCGTTACACTCACAATAACTCTTTAGAGGATCACCCAAGGCGCAGTATCGCATCTTATAGCAACAATAGAAATTCATGTGGCCTTAATAATAATGATTTTATGACTCACTGGCCTCAAAATATCGAGAACATTGAAATTTAATGCACGATAACTGCATCATCCAGTTCAATTAAATGATTTACTTTGGAGGCACCCAAATTAAATTCTACTGGGTATATGTGCCATTGTGATATAGATATATGCTTCAATATCACTCATTTTGACAATTGTGACATTATACTAAGGAACAGTATCTACAATAAGCGAGAACAAATTCTTTTTTCATGAGTATATTCAGTATACATATCAGATTGACAGTAATTAATCAAGAAATCTAAAACGCTTTAAATATTCTAAATCATTGGTAAGAGCCAAGGTTCACGTACCTCTTTATTAAATACCCACAATGTTCCAGCTACGATAAACGTCGCGGACAACAGCACGTTCACTATAAGCTTCTTGGTTATCATTGGTTCTTTGGTGTCTCGTGACTTCTGTTTGACTACGTCATCGCTCACCGGTTCGACACCCAAACTTTGTGCGGGCGGTCCGTCCATCAAAATGTTTATCCATAAGATCTGCAAAAAATAATAACGATAGTGACATTTCTAAAATTTATAATCAATGTCTAGAATTTTGGGCAAATTAAGCAACCAAAAAGTTCCTACAATTGCGGATCAAGCTCGCCGCGCGGATATAAATGTGTCTAGTGCATAATGCATTATAATATTATTCTAAGAGCACACCTATGATATAATGATATTTGAACAGCTAGATCATCGTCGCTAACGAGTTGAGCGTCAATGACTTACCTGCATTGCATTCAAAGGATTGGGAATATCCATAATCGTAGCTAGTGCGACAAGGGCCAAAGCGGCTATCGAGGTAGACAGTTGGAATCCCACGAAATTCCTGATGTTATGGAATATGCTTTTTCCTTCTTCGATCGCAGCTCTGGAAATACAAAATTAGACGTATATTTTACTGAAATTTGTTTACCATAAAATTCCCATTAATTTAATGTATGACAATATATTTTGAATCGATTTTAAGTTAATACTTTTTGGGCCGTATAACTCCTTAATGATAAATGATACAAAAATTCGGATTAGATTTTTTAATTCGTTGTAAAATTCCCTTTAATTTGATGTATAATTTGATATATTTTGGAGCGATATTAAGTTAACACCTTTTGGACACTATAGTTCCTTTATGATAAGTGATACAAAAATTCTGATTCGATTTTTTTATTCGTTCTAAAATTCCCTTTAATTTGAAGTATAACGATGTAATTGAAGCAATTTTAAGTTAACAGCTTTTGGGCACTACGGTTCTTTTATGATAAATGAAATAAAATTTTTGAATCGATTTTCTGGTTCGCTGTAAAATTCCCTTTAATTTGATATACAGCGTGATCAGTTAAGGCCACGGAGCGGCGGTATCTCGAAAGCTATCCATGCTACGGTTCTGGGGTAAAAAATGTATTAAGAAAAGTGGCCAAAAGAATTTGATTAAAAATATTTTTAAGTTCATAACTTAACCGCAAGATGGCGCATTTGCTATGGTGTTACAATCAAACGCAAAATGCTCCAAATATCTCAGATACAATGTAGGTCGGAAATACACTTTTTAGTACCTATGTTCAATTATCTACAAATTTTGTTTAAATAATTTTTCTCTAATTACATGGCAACTACAGGGTGATGGACAACCTTTTAAAATTTTTATAATGCTTTAACTTGGGTTTGCCTTAACCGAATTTAACAAACGATGGCTCATTTTATAGGACTCCTTAATACGATTTAATTTTATTATAAACAAACAAAAATTAATTTGTATACTCAAAGATAGGGGGCACCATTCAAAAAAATGTCATACTCGTACCGATTTCCTAAAAAATTTAAATGCAACCCTATAGCTTTTTTTACTCTGTTTGATAGGTCATTAGTTAAGATAAATAAATTTGAAAACCGGAGGTCGATATCTCTTTTCGTTTTAAAATTATTGCAAAAATAGTAGACGAGTGTCAGAGAAAAATGACAATCCTCTAAATACAATTAACTTGCCCTAAATGAATGATAAATATTAAAACTAAACAAAACTTATCCATAAATAATTATTCTTCGTGATTTTACTATTTTTTCTAATAATTAGAGTGGTTTATTATTATTTTTTCTATTAAAAAAGACGTCATCATATGTATTGATTTAATTATTGGAAAAAAATAATTTATAGCGAACCTGGCCATGATCTATTAAACGACAATAGAAACTACACGTGTAAACGGTTTACTTCAAATTGATGATCAAATTTATTATTAGTAGTAGTATTATAAGGAAATAATAGACGTAATAATAATTGTAAAATATTTAACAAATAAATTACCATTAAAGAATATATTACTGAAAAATTCAACACTAATTAAAACGAATCGCGTAACAGTAAATGAAACACAACTAAATTACAACAAAATAACTTATATTTAACAACTTTATCTTAAATGTTCAAATTGTCTTCCATCATTTTGAATGCAGCGATTTAGCTGTTTCCGAGTGGAAAATACAGCAGCTTCGATTTCTGCTCTAGATATATTATTTATAAAATTTTTAATTCGACCTATCATCTCTTCTCGGGTAGTTGGTCTAGTTCTATATACTAAGTGCATTATTCTGCCCCATGTATAAAATCCATACAAGTCAAATAGTGGGGACCTATGTGGCCAGGGAAACAAGCTGCCTCTACCAATCCACCGGTTGGGAAACTGTTGGTTCATGTAATCTTGTACAATACGGGATTAATGGGCTGGACATCAGTCATGCTGTAACCACATATTTCTTCTTGTTTCCAAGGGAACTTCTTCCAGTAATCTCGGCAAATCAAATGCTAAGAAATGCCAGTAGATTTCACTTGTTAAATTACCTCCAAAGATATGCGAACCAATAATCATTCAATCGATAATTCCACACCAGACATAAACGCTCCAGTCATGCTCTTTATCAACTTCACGCATTCAGTGTGGATTAGTATTCGACCAGTAATTCATATTATGAAGGTTCACTTATATTATTGCCAAATGAGGCTTCGTCTGTCCACAATATTTGGCACGAAATGTGAGGGTTCTCTCGGACCATGTTTTTAAGCCAGTGGCAAAAATTCAACGATGATCCAAATCACTTTCCTTTAAGGCTTGATGCAATACTACATGATATGGATGCATTCGATTTTCTTTTTGAACCAAAAGAAATTCCCAAGTCTTAGCCATTTATCTAATACTTATATGGGAAATGGGGATCCAATACATTTATAATATTTTCTTCTGACCTTATCCGGCGATGTCTTTTTACAGCAGGAACTGATTGGTCTCGGCCAGTCTGTCTTAAGCGTCGGGCTGAACGGTGAAATACTTCTCTGGAACGGTGCACTCTGAATGGGAACGCAAAACATACTCTCTTACTCTCTAGAAGCTATAACTGAGTCTTCAAAACATTGAAAAAAATTGCTAACATATCATGCGCTCCTTCAGTCGTAAAAGGCATTTTTTTCCGTAAAACAGGTATTTGTGTATTTAGAGCGCAAAGTAACGGATTGCCGCTTGAGAAAGAATGTTACTGCGCGACGCGTAGTGGAGCGCAGTAATCTTTCGAAAACGGCAATCTTACTTTGCGCTCGAAAAACACACATAACTTTTTCTACAGCCGCATTTTAAAAAAATTAAATGCACATTTTTCTCTATACTTATTCTGAAATTTACAAATGACTGTCAGTTTTGACATATTATGTTCGAGTTTCGGGCATATTTAGAACAGGAGTGTCAGCAACAAACTGTAACAAACGCACGACTGTCATTTATTTATCTTCGGTTTCCATGACCATTCAGCACACTAGACGGAAAAAGTGAGAATTTCCTTTTCCATGTTCGCGCTAGAGCGCAAAATAAGGATCCACGGCATTCGTCGATTTTGCGATTTCATTTGAATTTAGTATTTAGTTATTTTGCGCGCGGCTGTAGAAAAATAAATTTATCGAACAGGTAATTTCAAATTATGCCAACAGTAGAAACTGTCACTATGACATTTAACGTGAAAGATAAATTTTTTCATTGTCTCACTGTAATAGATCATGGCCTGCTTCGTTATAAATGCAATATTTACAATTATTATTAAATCAATACACATGATGATGCTTTTTTTAACAAAACAAAAATAATAAAACACTCTAATTATTACAAAAAAAAATCTAAAATCACGAAGAATAATCGTTTATGGACAAATTTTGAAGAGTTTTAGCATTTAACATTCCTTTAGACTAAAGCAAGTTAATTTTATTTAGATGACCCTCCAGCACTCGTCTACTATTTTTGCAATAATTTTAAAACGAAAAGAGATATCGACCTCAGGATTTCAAATTTATTTGTCTTAAATAATGATCTATCAAACAGAGCAAAAAAATCTATAGGGTTGCATTTAAATTTTATAAGAAATCGGAACGAGTATGACATTTTTTTGAATAGCGCCCCCTATCTTTAAGCAAACGAATTAATTTTTACATTGTTTATAAGAAAATTAAATCGGATTTAAGAGTCCTTTAAAATGAGCCATCGCTTGTTAAATTTCGTTAAGGCAAACCCAAGTTAAAGCATTTTAAAAATTTTAAACTGTTGTTCATCACCCTGCAGTTGCCATGGTAATTAGAGAGAAATTGTTTAAACAAAATTAGTAGATAATTGAACATAGATTATAAAAAGTGTATTTTCGACCTACATTGTATCTGAGATATTTGGAGCATTTTGCGTTTTATTGTAACACCATAGCAAATGCGCCCTCTTGCGGTTAAGTTATGAACTTAAAAATATTTTTAATCAAATTCTTTTGGCTACTTTTCTTAATACATTTTTTACCCCAGAATCGTAGCATGGATAGCTTTCGAGATACAGGCGCTCCGTGGCCTTAACTGATCACGCTGTATAACTTGATATATTTTGAAGCGATTTTAAGTCAAACACCTTTTGGGTACTATAGTTCATTTATGATAAATGATACAAAATTTCTGATTCGATTTTCCAATTCGTTGTAAAATTCCCTTTAATTTGACGTATAATTTGATATATTTTGGAGCGATATTAAGGATACACCTTTTGGGCACTATAGTTCCTTTATGATAAATGATACAAAAATTCTGATTCGATTTTTTTATTCGTTCTAAAATTCCCTTTAATTTGAAGTATAACTTGATATAATTGAAGCGATTTTAAGTTAACACCTTTTAGGTACTACAGTTCCTTTAAGATAAATGAAATAAAATTTTTGAATCGATTTTCTGGTTCGCTGTAAAATTCTCTTTAATTTGATGTATAGCTTGATATATTTTGAAGCGATTTTAAGTCAAACACCTTTTTGGGTACTATAGTTCATTTATGATAAATGATACAAAATTTCTGATTCGATTTTTCAATTCGTTGTAAAATTCCCTTTAATTTGATGTAAAATTGGATATATTTTGAAGCGATATTAAGTTAACACCTTTTGGGCACTTTAGTTCTTTTATAAGTGATACAAAAATTCTGATTCGATTTTTTTATTCGTTCTAAAATTCCCTTTAACTTGATGTAAAACTTGATATATTTTGAAGCGATTTTAAATTAACACCTTTTGGGCACTACAGTTCCTTTATGATAAATGGTATAAAATTTTTTAATCGATTTTCTGGTTCGCTGTAAAATTCCCTTTAATTTGATGTATAACTTGATATATTGTAAAGCGATTTTAAGTTAACACCTATATAAGATGAATTACCAATTTAGAACACACCTCTCCACTCCTTGTAATCTTCAATTATCCGTGAAGAAAATATTAATGACGTAAACTTTTGTACGGTCAATTAGATTATAATTTTTCAACATATAAGACAGTAATTTCGCAAAAATGATATACATCCACTATTATGCACAGTATTTTACAATACATTTCTTACAATACTAATATAAGCATCTAGAAATGAGCGCTTGCATATTAGGGCTTCCTCCATATTCTTGCATAATGAAATTTGTTTTCCATCAGCAACATGAAAATATTAACATATTAAAGCCAATTATGTAAATACTTAGATACAAAAAGTATTGAATTACTTACATAATTGTGTAGAAGTCATCGTCCACCAGGATCATGTCCGCCGCTTCTTTACATACGTCCGTCCCGTTTTTACCCATTGCGATTCCTATGTCCGCCTTTTTTAGTGCCACACCGTCGTTTACTCCATCTCCCGTCATACCAACTATATAACCAGATCTAAGAGATAAATAATAATTACAGTAATTAGGTCCAATTGGAAAAGCCACTTCAACTGAAATTTGACTGGTAGTTGAAATTTTTCATCAAATCATATTAGTTTTGATTATGAATAATCTGATTTTAATGATATAAACACATTTTCAAGAGGATTTATTTGAAATAAACTTCTGGTTTTTCATGAAAAAACAGCAAAAAATATCAAATTTCAAATCCTGGGTCCACTAAAATAAATCTTTCAAAAAAAAAAAAGATATAAAACTATAAACGATTTACTTATTTATTCATTCAAATGGGAAAGTTCAACTTTCAGTCACGTTTCAGCTGAGTTTCGCTTAAGCTGGTGTTGCAAAATCAGACCTTATAGAAATGTTGAGCAAAAAAAAAACATGTTATGTAAAACCTACACACCTTTGAAGAGATTTGACGATCGACAGCTTATTTTTTGGAGACACCCTATAGAATACCGTGGCGTGTGGTACCGCCCCATCGAGCTCGGGTTCCGAAAATGAGTCTAACTGTGCTCCCGATAAAACATTGGATGGCTGTGTCTGTAGACCAATAGACTGAGCTAACAAAATAATTATAATTAATAATTAAAATATATAATGCTTCTGCTTGCTTGTAGGCATTGTGTTGAGTGCTTATTTCGTAACGTGAAATTAAAATGATTTGAATATTATAATGGTAACTATGCACCTTAGGCTATATAGCAGTATATATAGTCTAAGCTATACCCCCATCATGGAATACTTTTTAAATTAAAAGAACTATTGGACGTAATCTATTTAAATATTATAGATGTGTGGTTGCCTATATCATGTCGTGTTTTTATTGAATAAATCGTGACGTGACGCGGCCTTGAAAAGTCACTGTCATGAAACAAAAAAATATTCACTTTAAAAACATAAATACTCGGTTGAAATGTTGTCTTATAAATGTTTGCCGAAAAGCATTCTAATAAAAGTCCATAAACTAATCTAGATATTAGTTAATTGGTTCTTATGCCATCACAAAACAAATACAGTTACAAGGTAGGTGTGCGAAAATTACTCATATTAAAAAACGGTTAACATAAATAATGTGGTTTACCGATAGCAACGGCTGTATCCATTGCATCTCCTGTGACCATCTTCACTTGAACTCCCGATTCTGTAAGAATGTTGATTGCTTCTCGCACCATGGGTCGAGGTGGATCACAAATACCAACGATACCCATGTAGGTTAGATTGGTTAGGCTATTACCTAAACAATATATCTTGTTAATAACCTATTTATTTCCAACCAACTGCAAAACTTACTACAGGGAATATATGAGGCTAGTTTTGCAAAACGTGGTTGCTCGGAAGTAATTTTTTGGGAAACCGTTGAGTTTTGTAACTAAAAGGTTAAAGTAAAGAGCGAGTAATGTATAAAACTATAATTTTCTGGACATTATTTGCATGCTAAAGAGGTGGATTGAGAACCTCTGATTTTATCATTCGTTCTCTTTAAAACAAATATAAAACCTAGTTTTGCAAATATTTGCCCTCGTACAACATTATCTAAATATAATACAAATTATGATCAATAGCTCTAGGTTGTAACAGTCCGATTTTGCCAATGTCAAATATTTTAAAATTTCATTTTATACGCCGCATTTAGCAAAAAAAAGCTGTATTTTGTGGTAGAATTTATTGATTCGATTTGCTGTCAATAAGCTATTACTGCATTCCTTAATGTAAATGAACTCTATTCTAAACATAGGTTAACGATATATTTAGGTTAGCTTTTATAACACTTTGTGACTATATTTATTTTAGCCGATAAGCAAACTACAGTTCGCTTAGATTTGCTCAAGTCACTAAAATAGGATATTATGTTACTAGTAAAACTTAGCTTGATTTATATTATATTACCGTAGAACGGCCAGCGAACCGATTTATATTTTTAAGAATTTTGTTAATAAAACCCGTTTTTACGCTTCATTAGACTCGTCAAATTCATATTTTATTTTCGGTTTGAATACTTCATAACTTTTTGGAACCCCTGGTTGCTGGATTCCAATCACCGGCCGATCATTTCTGAGATCGTTTCGGGACCTCCGCTTTATATTTGTCTTTCCACCCGGCATGCATGCTGCACTTTTTGTAATATTCGGTTGTTGGATCCGAGTAATAGGAATGTGCCATTTCTTAT
Organism: Pissodes strobi; assembly: GCA_016904865.1. NCBI lineage: Eukaryota > Metazoa > Arthropoda > Insecta > Coleoptera > Curculionidae > Pissodes > Pissodes strobi. The sequence continues at coordinate 27,844 of MU187372.1, read as the reverse complement.
AATAATTGCAACTGTCGATTTAAATTTTTAAAAGTTTATCGTTTTCTTAGGGAATATTTTTTAGTATTTCTTGAGCCATTTAATTTCAATGCATTAATTGTAACTCCCGCCGTCATTTTTACTTCATAATAAACGAGAACTAAGTCGTTTATTATCTTAGAATTATTCCTTGTATCGAATCACTCGGCATGTTTCAGCCCATCACCACTTGCTGATCTGACGTAGTGTTTGATCTCGTGGAAGGAGAAAGGCAGATTGAATGAAACGAAAAGAGAGGTCTTCTAGAAATACCCATCGAGGCGAGGAGAAGCTTTCTGTTTGAGTGTCGTCATAGAGACTCGACATTTTATTGTGATTTAATTCTACCCTCTCTTTGGGGATATATTGTATTGTTTCTGTTGTTGTTTTGACACGGCCGATTTATCGGGATCTAAATACTGCAGCACTAGGTAAGCATTTTCTCTGGAATTAATTTTTTTTCTATTGCTTGTTTCTAGAGGCTTTTCGAGCCTGTTTACAAGACCGAGACCGTCGAATCTCCAGTAACCCTCACACACACGAGCGAGGTAATTATTCCTACGGTAGTAGTGAATAAACGAGAGTGAGTCCTCACGGAGGAGGCAATTTATCGCCTCCGTGAGGGCTCTCTCGTTGGGTTTTGAGGAGTCTCTCTCATAAGGAAATAAGTTTATGCCGTCCTGTAAAATGTTAGTTCTACTATTAAGATCCACATAAGTCTGGGTGTTGATTCACTCTGTAATGTAACCTTGTTCAATTACGTTTCGGTATAACCTTGATACATGTCGACACTCCGCCTACCGAGGACGTTCTCCCACCATGAAACAAGGTGTTGCCTTTGGTATAACCTTGATACATTTTGTACGTAACCTTAAGCTTTTATTCCCCACTTAAACAGTTATTATAAAACTAGCAGCTTAGGGTTCAAAACTTTAATTCAAAATTTGTACAGATAGATAATGGTGAATACAAGATAGTGGTTCCAAAAAGCAAGTGATGAAAAAATTAAAGTAAATAACAAAAAACCCATAGACGAACAGTTTGTAGAAATTTGTGTTCCTAAGTCTGGCAATCATAAGTGCTGCTTTCAGTGAAGAAAGAAGTTTTAATATTAGCAATACAAAATGGATGAATTAGGGATGATATAAACATCCAGAGTTTTGGACTTTTTAAATGTTAGAGATTTTGTATCAATAGACATAAAAAAATTTCAATTTATAGATGACCATGATGTCAACAATTTTACGCAAATCGAAGCAGAACCATCCAATCCAGAAGAAATGGAAACGGATGCAGAAGATGAATATGCAGATGGAAATGTGGTATTCCTTGAAAACTATAATGAGGTTGGTTTTTTCGACCGAGTGTTTTGCATAACGTAGAGTTATGAAGATCATATATTGTGTTATTTTTGTTTTTCACTTCATCTCAGTTTGTTTCAAAATTCTACTATTCATAAACATGTAACCCACTATAAGAGGAAAATGGAATATTCAATTAATGATTTGAAATGTATAATTTGTTCCAGATCATTGTATCTGATAACCATACCAAACGCTTGTGTATATTGTAATGTTACTAATGGAGTTTTTTGATATTGATGCAAACACTCATATTCCTATAGTACCGTATTAGATAAGCTTATTTTAATCGCTTTCTTGTATTTACTATAAAAAATAACCTATACAAATTTTGGATTCCTTTTAACTATTATTAAAATGGCATAGTAGTTATTTGAAAACTAACAATAAAATTTGGCAAAATTTCCTTGAAAACTATAATGAAATTGGTTTTTCGACCTAGTGTTTTACATAAATTAATTCAAAACGGTCATCCTTTGCGCGAATACCAGACACCATGGTTTACAATGACACTCAAGTAACTAATACATCTCAAATTGTTAACGCATTTGCAGACTTTTTCCATAAGTCATTTAATCCTCAATGTGATTTAACAACCATGCCCACAGATAATTCAAAAATTACATATCCAATCATCGATATCCAATCTTTTTCTGAGAATGAAGTCATTGAAACCTTAAAAACCGCAAAGAACAAAATGACAAGTGGTCCCGATCTTTTACCATCATTCCTACTAAGAGATTGTTCCCATGTGCTCGCCAAACCTCTCTATATCTCTGTCTATCCACTCAATCCATTCCTAGTGTCTGGAAATGCTCTAAGGTCAGCCCGATTTACAAAAAATCTGACAAAACAGATATCACTAATTACAGGCCCATCACAATCGTAAACAATTTCTTAAAATGCCTTGAAATTCTTGTTCACAAAAGAATTTTCCATCTTGTAAAAAATAGAATTTCCCCGCTACAGCATGGTTTTCTAAAGGGGCGCTCTACAACAACTAACCTCGTGATAACCACCCAAACTATTGCAGAAGCGCTAGATAGCTCTTCTCAATTAGATATCATATACACTGATCTATCTAAAGCGTTTGACAAATTAGATCACCAAATTCTAATAACTAAACTTGAACTTTTTGTTTTTTCCGACAGTGTTTTAAAACTTTTAAAATCATGGCTCTCTAATCGAACTCAATACGTTTCTGTGAATGGAATTACATCCAATAAGTATGCCTCATCCTCGGGAGTGTCTCAAGGATCGGTGCTTGGGCCACTGTTATTTGATATCTTCATAAACGATGTATGCCTTAAACTTAAAGCAATGCACTCCTGTATGCAGATGATCTCAAACTTCTCTTACGCATAAACTCGATTGAGGACTGTATAAAACTCCAAAGAGACTTAGATACCTTGATCGAATGGTGTACCCTAAACAAACTTTCTCTGAACATCGACAAGTGTCAGGTGTTATCGTTCACCTTAAAAACAAATCCATTTCTGTACAACTACTCAATAAATCAAACAATTTTAAATAGACCTGATTCTTTTTGTGATCTGGGCATTACTTTTGACAATAAGTTATCATTCACAAAACACTATGAATCTATAATTTCAGAAACAACCAAGACCTTTGGATTTATTGCCAGGTTGAGCCGTGAATTTCGAAACATCCATACTCTTAAAACACTATTTTTCGCTTTTGTCAGGTCGAAATTAGAATATGCTTCTGTAGTTTGGTCACCCGAGTATAATACACATGTTGATGATCTCGAAAGAGTTCAGCGTAGATTCCTGAAACTACTATACATCAAAACTCATGGCATATATCCTCCTCAGGGATACCCGGAAGAGATTTTACTGGAAATGTTTGATATGCAGTCCTTGTCCCGCAGGAGAAGTTATTTTTCTCAGGTGTTTCTCTTTAAGTTACTACATAACCAGATCGACTGTTCTGATATGTTAAACAAAATTGGTTTTCTAGTCCCTCGCTTATCATCACGACAAAATTTGACCTTTTCTCTGCCAAGGGCTCGAACAAACAAACTAAATTTTTCACCACTCCATGTTATGTGCAGAACTCATAATAATCATAACAAAGACTTTGATATCTTTAATACCACAATTCCACAAATCCGCAGACATTTCTGTACATTTTCCGCTAATAGCACATAACATCATTTTCACTACCACTCCCTAATAACGCTGTACTATGTTGTGCAATAGTGCAATTATGATTTTGATCTTGTGTTTTATGTAATTATTTATGACATTTATTTGTACTATGTTATTTTATTTTTGCTTGTTATTTGTTAACTCTGAATTTTTATAATGTGTACTGTTATGTTATTTTTAAGTTCTTTTATGTTTTATGCTTTTATATTTTCCTGCTTTGTAATTGGGAAGTTTTCCTGTTAGGCAGTGTAGTAATAAATAAATAAATAAATAACGCAGTTATGCTGTTGTAACAACATTTCCGGATAGAGAAGATCATATATTATGTTATTTTTGTTTTTCACTTCATTTCAGTTTTTTTTCAAAATTCTACTATTCATAAACATGTTAATACTCACTATGAGAGGGAAATGGAATATTCAATTAATGATTTGAAATGTATGATTTGTTCCAGATCATTGTATCAGATAACCATACCAAACGCTTGTGTATATTGTAATGTTCCTAATGGAGTTCTGATATTGATTCAAACACTCATATTCCTATAGTACAGTATTAGATAAGCTTATTTTAATCGCTTTCTTGTATTTACTATAAAA
>MU187372.1:0-20766 GCA_016904865.1 Pissodes strobi | reverse complement strand
TTGGGCCAGTCTCTTATCACACATGAAGCATGGAATGCTTTTCCACAATTCACACATACATTGTTTTACAGCACTCAAAGGTACTCTTTTCTTCAGCTTCACTTGAAGGCGCCATCTTTTGACGTGTGTAACACTATTGCGACTTAACATAAATAAAGTATAGAGTAAACTCATCTGCAGTTTGCATTTATTAAAAATCCAATGTAAGCCAACAAGAGTAGCTAATAACCGCATTGTATTACCGAGTGTTATTAAAAAGAAATAAAAGAGGTTTCTACAAACGTGTGTTTGGGAATGCTTAATCTGCCAGTTACAGGGTGCTACAACCTAAATTAAAAATATTTTCTTTAGATCGAAAAGTGCGTTTCTGGACGCATACAGGCACGGAATTTAGATGAAATCGCAACTTGCCATAGGGTGACTGTAAGAAAATACCTCCGTTACGTTTCAAATATTTGAATGTTAAGTCAAATAATAGAAAATCAGTAAATTAATACAAAAATATATTTACTTTGCCGTTGCCTGCTCGCACCAGTGTTCCCATAAATGCGATGTTCGTGTTAGAAGAATGAGCTCCATTTGGCCTTAACACTGAGTCCGTATTTTTTCTAAAAAAAAAACTAGATAAGTAAATTAACAATTTGCTGTTTTATATTTCTTCTGCGTGCGTTACGTTTTCCCTAAAAGTTCTATTGATTGGAGATTATACAAAGGGGTATTGGGAGCGATATTTTTACACTCAAGTCACAAGAAATTTAAATTATTACACAAAAATGCTCTTCTAATGACAATGCTGTAGTTTGTCTTATCAACCATTTTTTCAAGTGTGAAATTGAAATTTTTTCCATCGCATGCCTATTTTTACAGGAACAATTTCACTTTTTACAATACTTTTAGTAGAAAACCAAGGTATACCTAGATGGTTCTGTTTCTCCAGTGAAACTGCTTTCGTCAATGAGAAGATCTGTAGTTTCAAATAGGCGTAAGTCTGCTGGTACCCTGTCTCCCACGTTCAATATTACTATGTCTCCTGGTACCAATTCTCTGGCAAGAAATGTGTCTGGCGTTCCTTCACGCAAGCTAAGAAAAGAGAGTTATGTTAATACTCAAACATAAATTTTATGGTTATTAAGAAAATACCTGATATATTTTCACGGTTTTAGTCGTCTTATTTTAATATAATTTAGATATTCTTGTTAAGACTTTTCATATATCATTAAATAACCCGTATCCTGTGACTCACCAATGGCAGGCGGGAGGCACAAGCTTGGTCAACTCCTGAAGACTCTTTTCCGATCGATACTCTTGCACAAACGCAACCGTAACCACTATGATTATGGCGCAGGTGATGCTGATGGCGTCATCCAGCTGCTGCATGGCTCCCGACACCACCGCTGAAGCTAAAAGCAAGAGGATCAGGGGATTCTTGAACTGTTCCAGGTACTTCTTCCATGGAGGATCCTCAACTGACACGGAAAACTCGTTGTAGCTGAAAATTAAATTGGGTGTAAAAAAAATAAAGTGGTTAGCTGACCTTAGAAGAAATTTATCCAATATTTGTCGCGCTGTTTAATATGAAGGAATATATTTGTATATACAGTCAATACATCCTACAACTAGTGACCAAAAATACTTGGATTCAAATAATGAAAAAAAGGTGAATGGGTTCACACATAAGTACAATGATTCATTTCGAATAATAAGTGTCATAGAACAAACATTTCCTAAACTCTTCGAGGAAAAACAAACATTCGTAAAATTGGATTAAGAACTTCAAGAGAATGGCAAATTCTCGATCCACAGTTTCGTTTTTTCATACACTTAAACTAGTGACAATATGTTGGGTAATTTTGTTTTAAAATATGGTCAAAAACATATAGATCCATTCATCTTCTGACATATCTCAACTCAAAAAGGCTGTATAAGTGCATAATTATCAGTGGCGTGCACACAATGAAAGCACAAATGCATTGCCTACCCTGATGTTTTGACATTTTTTTATAGTTTTCCATTTAATTTTAATCCCGATAATATAAATTATTATTTTACTAATAAGTATAATCCAAATTTAAAAAGCTTATCTTAAGCGCTAATCAAAATATTAATTATATTATAGAAAAACATCACAGTCTACCACTCATATTAGGCTACCTATATTAAACGGAATAATATTCTCCGACGGCAACCGCTAAAAAGCATTCCATAACAAACCGAAGGCATGCACTTATACCGTCAATACTGGATTTACTATGGAAGGGAAAAGCAGTGCTTGAAAAAAGACAGCCAAATGAAACGTTACATAAAAAGAAAAGAGTCAAAGCATGCGAAGATGATCCGGGCCGACCGACGCGACGACGCAACGATATGTGCTGTTGCCAAAATGTGCTCTCTTTAATTAATATTTTGATTTGATAGAAATTCTTTTTTACCAAGGATCATATTGTTATTGTTTTTTTGCGCGTTAGTGAATGGTTTGAAAGCGATTACCGGTTACATCATTACAGGGTTTGGTTAAGAAAGCTTTATTATTTAATAATGTTTAAAATTATAGTACATGGGAAATCCCTAAATTAATTAATATTTCGATATCTGGGTATTAATAACGCCATGCATTTTTTTTGCAAGAAACTGCAACCCGATAATACAACACCGGCATTGGCCAGCCATAAATAAGAATAATCTCAGGTTCCCTTTCCATGTGCCCTATTCTTGTGTGAGATTGGGATTTGACGTCCTGCGCTTTTAGTTATAGTTTTGAAAGTTTAGTTAGTTTAGTACCTATACAAGGGGTTGTTGTTTTCTTTGTGGGTTAGTTTTGTTGGTTAGAAAGAAAACCTCGATATTTTAATAAAAAAATCCATGTCAATTATTAGTGGCTCTGCAGGTGTCGTCATAAAATTAAAATGTATTGTTGGCTATGCTTACTCTTTGGCGAAGAAGGAAATTGTAGAGTAAACGTGGGTATATTGATGTAAATAATGTGTCAAATGTCTCAGGAAAACAAGGCCAGTCCACTAACCATTTACAACGCGTTTTCTTTGCATAGTTTTGGCGAAACTCGAATTGAAAAGGCTTTATGCCTACATTTTTTGGAGCCTCAAAATGGACGTTTTTGGGTGTATTCCTTCTGTATCATTTTCTATTATGTTGCCTACCCTCTCCTAAATGGCACTGCACGCCACTGATAATTATTCTAAAAAGATAATTTTTAATATATAAACATATAGACATGTTACCTACTAAAATTCAAAAGAATATATGTAATTTTGTTATTGCAGTGGCACACACACTAAAGCGAGATTTTATGGCGCTCGACGAGTGGTGTGTGTGCGATGATGTTGATTGACACGGTTCTTGAATAGTTGTAGGTTGGTATTAGGGGGAAACAGCAGTAGAAAACAACCTCAAACTTAAACGATTTATTTAATGTTCGATATTATTATCTCACAGTAAAATAAAAGTGGCTAATGAATATCAACTTCTTTTTATATCGTTCAAAAAATTACACAATATTGAGGTAACCTGCCTATTTAAAATATTATTTCATTAGACCTTATACCTTTAGTTTTGAGATACCCTATATACATGTAAAAGATAAAAGGAAATCATGCATCCCTGACAAGTGGACGGATAAACTTGTACAAGTGTTTCGAGATTTCGACTTGTGCAAATGTACATTCATGTGTGTATGAAACTTGCACAATTCTTCTTTTGTAATTAGTAGGTAACTGTAAATCATTTTGTACTCACTTTGTACACTCGGATTAAGGTGAGAGATGACGCAAGGTTATTTACATAGTAATATAAGTCTTATCAAAATTCAGAGGAAAAGATTTACTTATTACAAATATGATAAACATTGTCAATATCTTGCTTCTGAAGGAAACCCATTTATTTTACTGCGGTTAAATGTGGTTCACCTTAGTCATTGTTTTTAAAAGAATAAATAATGTCTTAACCCAACGGGTGTATTATTTAATCTTTAACTGGAATAATCCATGAAAATTCTGATCACACTGTTTAGTTGTCAAATAATACTCGATTACTCTTAATTATTTATCATTGAAACAATCTCTTTTTTTGAATGCCTAACGCTTTATTAATTGGCTAGCAATCATTATGTATTTGATTTCTAGGAAAATATATTTTTTAAATTGCTTGTTATTAGTTTTCGACATAAAGCTGCTAATTTCCAATGTCGTTTAATCCGTGGTTCCTCTTTATTATTTTTGGTATTTCCAGTGGTGCGTATAATTGATTAGACAATAATTAAAATAAAAGCATAGATCCTTAATTGGGTTTCGCGTGTATTATGCGGCAAACATCAGCTCAAAATGATTATTATTTTTTTTTAACTCGGAAGTTATTATTGTAAAATTGCGTTAAAAAATGCATTGCTGTAATGGAAAAATACAAGATGTACGCGTACCTATTAACTGTAATGAGTGTTTTGAATTATTGGTTTTCAATTGGATCAACAAATTAATGAAAACTTAAACTGAATGAATACGTTCATAAAAGACCATCATTACCCAGATAGTGGTCGTCTTTTTGTAGCCTCCTGCCATGTCAGTCCCTTTCTTACGTCAACTTCCAATCTTTGTGTGATTTCGTCGCAGGATAGGCTGCTTGCTTCGCTGGCTGCGAGCCAGTTCACCGTTGCCGTTTCATCCTGCTGCTAAAAAAGAAAATTAACTATTAAATATACAGAATTTGGCATTATATACGCCATTATGTTACGTCAGGAATTTCACGTTGGCATTTAGCATCACCCCGTATATTTACTCAAAAAGCGTATTATACCATTATTTCAAATTTTCCTGGAAAAACGTAATAATGAAGAAACACATTAATAAAGTTTATCTTTTTGCGTGCATGAATACTTTATTTCGTCGGGTCTTCAAATTTGCATAGCGATTAAGATTGATGCAGTGTTATAAATATTTATACAATAATAATTGAATACTGTGTTCGTCCTGTGCGTAATGTGCTGTTCATGCACACAATAGGAAATATTTTTCCTAAATTGTATGAGAAATCCTCGCAAAATTGCATTTTTACAATTGAATTTTTTTCATTACATTAACAGAGTTTTCCGGATCGTAAAACAGATTGACTATACATTTACCTCAATTATGGTAGAACCAGCAGATTTAGATAGATTTATTCTTCTTCAACTTGATACTATGCTCATTCAGTTGTTACTCATTTATTGTGTGTATTCTTTCACTATTAGTTCATTTAATTGATTAGCTAATCAGTTACCAAAGTTGGGCTGTGGCCATTAGAGATATCAACTTCGGCTTAGAGATAAGTAATAAGGTTATGTCGTATTAATCATTTTAAAATTAAAAGCTATTTAGTTCCGGTAGCTCCAATTAAACTTTTTCAACCGCCAACAAACGGTACTTCAAAATTCAATTCAGTGCAATCCACACTTTTTTATAAAGGGGGTCAAATTACAAAAAATATTAATACATTTTTGAGGTTTTTACTTGGTTTTCCTTTGTAGGACAAATCTATAAAACATCGCAACATTGGCGAACTATCCACTTTATTTAGGAAATAATGGCAATTATGTCGGATTGGAAATCGATTAAATTGAACAAGAGAATGGATGACTTGAGTCTTATTTACATTTGGTTTAAACTACTCTCAAATATTATTAACAAAAACAAAATGAAAACGTATATAAGGTTTAATACTGAATGCACAATTTCAAGACTTTTCCTGTTATTTATATATTCAATACCTTTTCGTTGTTTTACAGGTTTTGCTTTGCCTTGTTCTTTATTATATTGTTTTCAACTTCAAGCTTCGTGTTGCAGTTCTTCATCATTTAACGCCGCTTTTCAACCCTCTTTTAAGGCTTGCTTCAAGTTTTCTAAAAGCTTTTTTGTATTTTCGTTCTTGTTGCCATTGTACTCCATTTTTTCCAAATACGTTTTATGTCTGCCTATATGTTTTCGTGCTTCTTATTTTTTTTTACCTTCTTGCTACTTTATGCCATTTTTTTCGAAATAGGTATTGTGGCTTTATTTTAATTCATCTTATTTTTTTAACGCCTTTCTATTTTATTAAACTATTTCTTTCAAATATATACAGCGGTTGTATTTTTATTCATCTTATTTTTTTAACGTCTTTCTGTGCTCTTAAATAATTTCCTATATAATTTATATTACGATTTTATTTGTATTCATCTTTTTTTTTAACATCTTGCTCTTTTGTTTAATATCTTTACAAATTTGTGTTCTGGTTGTTTTCTGCTGTCTTCTTAAAGTCTTGTTGAATCTTTAATGATTTTATTTTTAGCTTCTTGCTCTCTTGTTTATTTTTTTTTTTCTAAGTTTGTGTTGTGTTTGCTTTCCAGATTTCTGTTGGCTTCTTAAAGTCCTGTTGATTTTTTAATGACTTTATTCTTTAACTTCTTGTTATTTTGCTTCAGTTTTCTTATAAAATTTATGATGTAATTGTTTTCAAGCTGTCTGCTGTCTTCTTAGCATTTAAGTATTTTCATTATTTTTCTTAAATTGTTTACCATTTTATTCCATGTTTCATTTATATGTATTGTGGTTGTGTTTTCATTTATTGTATTTTTTACTTTAAGGTATTTCGATTTATTTTCTCATGAAAGTTTGTGTTTTCACGCTCTTTGCTCTTAAACCTTCGTTCTATTATCATTAATGTAATTTTTGAATTATTTTAATTTTGTTCCATTATTTAGGATTATCTTCAAGCTTCTACCGTATTCTTAGCATTTAAGTATTTTTATTCATTTGTTTTTAATTGTTTACTATTTTATTTTATTTTTCATTTATAATTATTGTATTATGGTTGTTTTCATTTATTTTATTTAGAAATATATTTTGTGTTAAAAATTTGTATTTTCACGTTCTTTGCTGTATTCTTAAACCTTTGTTGTATTATCATTAAACTAATTTTTTAAACTATTTTTTTATTTTGTTTCATGATTTAGGTTTATCTTCAAGCTTCCTGCCTTATTCTTAGCACTTAGCTATTTTTATTCATTTTTTTAAATTGTTTACTATTTTATTCTATTTTTCATTTATAAATATATTGTGGTTGTGTTTTCATTTATTTTATTTTGAAGGATTTTGATTTATTTTGTCTCGAAAAATTGTATTTTGACGCTCTTTGCTGTGTTCTTGAACCTTTTTTGTATTATTATTAATCTGATTTTTTAAATTATTTTTAATTTGTTCCATTGTTTAAGTTTATCTTCAAGCTTCCTGCCGTATTCTTAGCATTTAAGTTTTTTTTAATTGCATTACTATTTTATTCTATTTTTCATTTATAAATGTATTGTGGTTATGTTTCAATTTATTTTATTTTTTTAATTTCAAGTATTTTGATTTATTTTTTCTTAATAATATGTGTTCACGTTTTTTGCAGTGTTCTTAAACCTTCTTTGTATTATCATTAATCTCATTTTGTATCTTTTTTGTTTAATTCTTTAGGTTTATCTTCAAACTTCTTGTCACATTCTTGACATTTAAGTATTTTTTTTATTATTTTTTAATTGTTTACTATTTTATTTTATTTTTCATTTATAATTATTGTATTGTGTCTTCATTTATTTTATTTTTTTATTTTGAAGTATTCTGATTTATGAAAATTTGTATTTTCACGCTCTTTCCTGTGTTCTTAAACTTTTTTTGCATTATCATTAATCTCATTTTCAAGCTTCCTGCCGTATTTTTAGCATATAAGTTTTTTTTCATTTTTTCTTAATTGTTTACTATTTTATTCTATTTTTCATTTATAAATGTATTGTGTTTTCATTTATTTTATTTTTTTACTTTAAAGTATTTTGATTTATTTTGTCTTAAAAATTTGTATTTTCACGCTCTTTGCTGTGTTCTTAAACTTTCTTTGTTTTATCATTAATCTCATTTTGTAATTTTTTTTTCGTTTCATTTTTAGGTTTATCTTCAAGTTTCCTGTCATATTATTGGCATTTAGGTATTTTTATTATTTTTTTTTAATTGTTTACTATTTTATTTTATCTTTTGCTTATAAATGTATTGTGGTTGTGCTTTCATCTATTTTTTTTATTATTTTGAAGTATTTTCATTTATTTTATCTTGAAAATTTGTGTTTTCACGCTCTTTGCTGTGGTCTTAAACTTTCTTTGTATTATCATTAATCTCATTTTGTAATTTTTTTTCCGTTGCATTTTTTAGGTTTATCTTCAAGTTTACTGTCACATTCTTGGCACTTAAGTATTTTTATTAATTTTTTTTTAATTGATTATTATTTTATTTTATTTTTCATTTATAAATGTATTGTGGTTGTGTTTATTTATTTTATTTTTTTATTTTGAAGGATTTTGATTTATTTTGTCTTGAAAATTTGTATTTTCACGCTCTTTGCTGTGTTCTTAAACTTTCTTTGTATTATCATTAATTTCATTTTCTAAATTATTTTAATTTTGTTCCATTATTTAGGTTTATCTTCGAGTTTAGTGCTGTCGTCTTAAAACTTCTTTGTTTTTCATTCGTCTTATTCTTCAACTGTTTGCTATTTTTTATTCCTTCTTTATTTTTTAAAGTCTTACCTCAATCATTCCTCGGAAATTATTTTGTGTGTTTTCTTGGTGTTCTAATTCGGCTTTATTACCTTATTTTTATTTTGCTCTATTCTCCCTTTCACATTAGTATTGCGGTTGTATTCTTATTCGTCTTTTTTTTTAACGCATTTCTATTTTGTTCAATTATTTCCTTCAAACTTATATTGCGGTTGTATTTTCATTCATCTCACTTTGTTTAATTTTTTTGTATTTCGTTTAATTGTTTCTTTCAAATATGTGTTGTCGTTGTCTTCAAGCTTCCTGCTGCCTTCTTAGCTTTTTGTATTTTCATTTATCTTACTTTGTTTCGTTCTTTTTATCTGTAATGGAGTTATATTTTAATTTATCTTGCTATCTTATTCTACTTTTTCTTCTAAATTCGTTTTGTGCTTATCTTCAAGCTTTCGGCTTGTTTCATTCTTTCTTCTAAATTTCATTTGTTGTTGTCTTCAAACTCGTTACAATTTCGTTAAAGTCTCTTTGTGTTTTTATACACTATATTTTTCAATTCTCATTTTGTTCCACTCAATCTTCCAAACTTCTTGTATTATGATCAACTCCAAGCTTCTTATTGGTTGCTATTTGTATTAATCTTATTTTCAGACTTCTTACAATTCTCTTTCACACTATTTTCCAAACTTGTTATATTCAAGCTTTATATTGTCGTTTTATCATTTCATCAATCTAACCTTTAATATTTATTTTCAGGTTGTCTTCAACTTTCCTGCTGGTCTCGTTCAACATATTTTCTCACTTCTTTTTATTTTTTGTTTTTTTTTGGTCGTTTTTGAGATTTTTCACTTTTTTAATGTAGTCTTTAAAGGTTGCTTTAGGATTACCTTCATGTCTGTTATTTTCTTTAAGCTTTACAAATCTGATTTTTGTGATTGTGTTCAGGCTTCGTATTGTCTTCGTTAATTCTTTCGATCACTGTTTTGAGGTTGTTCTCAAACTTCTTGTTGTTTTCGTCCATCTCCCTTTCTCACTATTTGCTATTTTGCGGTGATCTTCAAGCTTCCTTCTTTATTCCCTTTTTCGTGGCTGTATTCAAGATTCTTCACTTCTTCCAATTTTATTCCAGCATAACTTATTTGTCTTGGCATCGTTCTCGATATAATTTTTGAATTAATCAGGTAATATAGAATTAAAAAATTGTATCGGCAACCATGCGCGTAGCAAGGTTTTTGTAGAAATACCTTCAAAAACAAATCACAAATTTACCTAAAAACAAAATATTTACGAACAAATTTATAGTTGTGGCAACATTGTCGATCTAACCCAATTACATTTGCAGGACTTCCCTAAGTTGGATTAGTTATCGGAATAGCATGGTTGCCACATCTTAGAAAACAGCAGTAACACAAATTGATCATTTCAGATCACATGTTCATAGACGTCAAATGTCTAAAAGATTCTAAGTTCATTTGAAATAGCCTGACGATGGCGATGAGACGGTTCTCTACACGAAATCGAAATGCCTTGCCCTATGATGAGCTAGTCTGTCTTCAGATTTGGCAACGTCGAATCCAGCGGCATTAAATTAGACGAAATTAAATATGTTAAACAAAGTTATATAAATTTTAAAGCGAGCTTCCTGCTAACATAAAGCAGCATTATTATCCTTAATAACTATCATTGTTTTCTCGTCGGAGTCACTCACTGTGTCGACTGAACGAAAAAAGATTGGTACGGTTGCGAACTGACCTCTTTGGACTGAAGAAGATATTAATTTCATTATTTGGTTGTAACATGTTTGATTTTGGCCCATATCCTCACCAGATTTTAGCTTTTTCTTAAAACATCTTATAGTAGTTCACGACACGAGTTAATATTGTGCTGTAAGTACCTATAAGGTAATTTAAGAAAGATTACAAATTCGCAATCGTTTAAAATATATAGAACATTGCCAATCCTGAATGCATTATTCAAAGGCACCCGATAAGTACGAACAAAAAATATCTAAAAATGTAGATATTTCGTTGTAATAGGTCATGCGTATGTTAAATAGTAATTACAGGCATACGATAAGCGGATAGGTAGATATTCTTTGTTTTATGGCAATTTTCGACTGATTTTTTTTACATAGCATAAATCAATTTGGAATATCACAACATGAAAAGCACTAACTAATTTGATATAATAAGTACATTATTTGCAATTAACAACGTTACTAAAATCGTGATAGTATCTACCTAAAATGTCTCAATAAGCAATACCTACATTACCTAAAAAATGCTAGAACTAGCATTTATTACAAATTTTTCGTTTTATAACCCTAAAAGGTCGATGGCTTTGATTTTTTTCGAAAATATATTAAAGACTGTATGCACCTTTTTAACAATCGAATTTTATGGACTTAATATTGTATCCACACATCGACAGTGAAGATATTCTTACGCTTTTTACAATAATTGTAAAAGATATTGAAAAATGTAAATTTTCAGTTAAGCCAGTTAAATGGTTCTTGACCATATATTGACCAATAGAGATAATTTTTTTATTCAAAAAGAAATACATATAAATTAGGAAAGTCGTATATGGTGCTTTCTAAAGCGCTAACCAACCAGAACAAAATTAAAATTTAAGGTATTTCATGCTAATAATCAGGGCATTAGGGAAAAACTTTTAGACATTGAGGCATTTCTCGTAAAATTACATATTGATTGTGTTTGTGTGAATGAACATTGGCTTGTTAATGATGAATTTTCTGCATTAAAAATTCCTGGTTATGTCTCGGCTGCAAACTTTTCTAGTTCAGGGAGGAAATGCGGAGGGGCGGGAATTATTGTCAGGGAGGGTCTTGAGTATCAAATTATTAATATAAGCAAATACTCGGTTGAAGTTCAGGGTGATATGGCTGGGATTTATTTTAAATCAACAAACTCACAAGTATTAAGCACTTATAGATCACCCAATGGTACGCTCTGTAATTTTACCGATGTGTTGACTTTAGCTCTTCAAAGGATTGATTATCTGGACATACTGTTATATGTGGATATTTTAATGTTCACTATCACATACCAGACGACAGGGACACAAGATAATTAAATTGTTATATGAAATCATATGATTTATCTAGCACAGTGTCTTTTAACACCAGAGGCAACGCATGCCTCGATAACATGTATATAAGTTCACATTTTCAGGAATACAATATAAGTCAATTTGATCTTACATCAATTTCGGATCACTCTGGTTTGGTATCAACCTTTTATTTCCCACTACCACCTAATCAAAAGGTCTCTAGGATCACATATAGGCCAATAACGGAAGAGGGTCTCTTTCTACTTTTCCAGGAATTCGATGCGATGAACTGGCAAACCTCCAGTGACTCAGGTGAGGATATCAACACAAACTTCTCTGTCCTTATTGAGAGTATCTCAGAGGCCATTGATAAATGTTTTCCGATCAAAAGTAACGTGGTTAAAGGTAAGGGCCAAAAAAACCCTACATCAACTGGTATCATGATGGTCTTAAAACATGAGAAACAGGCTTAATACACTTTATTCCATCCATAGAGTAAATCCAATTCTTGTCACAGCGGAAATGCTTAAAAACTATAAAAGGGAATACAAATACAATGTCTTTAGCTAAAAAGAAAGCCCATGACCAATATATTAATGGGGCGGGTAATAAGGGTCTTGCTATGTAGGATGTTGTTAAGTCAAATTCTAACTGTAATTCTAAAATAGTCTCAAACGCGGAGACAGGTCAACTTAATGCTCAGATCTCTAATAGCTTTTTTACTAACATAGCAGAGGATATAATTACTAAACTACCTTCCACTAATGTCAACTTTGAGAACTATTTACAAGGTCATTCCTGTCCTGAAACATTCAAATTTCGGGAGGTTAGCATTATAGAGGTCAGAGATAAAGTCAGTGGACTCAAAAACACTACTAGTTCAGATTGGCATTATAAGATCCTTTACACAAATAGTGCACTATATAAAAATCGGCCTTTCCTATTGGTCGATCTGCATGGCCCTCCGCTCGTTTCGCTCGCTACGGGGGCTCAAGGAAAGAAAACCAACCAGGTGCTAACTCAAACTAACCTAAGACATACCCAAAATCAAGAAAAAAACTGTTTAGAAACATAATCTTAAAAAAATAATAAAATATAACAACGGGGTTCGAACCTAGGCCGTCCAGGTGAGACCCAACTGTATAAACCTCTACACCACGAGAGCTCTTGATAGAAATCGATTGCATCTCGCAGACATATCGTAATACGAGATGGATCAACCAATAGGGGAGGTCGATTTTTACATAGAGCACTATTTGTGTAAAGGATCTTTAAATGCTTCAGATTGCTATGAAATTTCAACTAAAATTATAAAATATCTAAAGAACATTCTTATAATACCATTTACACGTCTATTTAATCAGTGCATCTTAAAAAGTCATTTTCCTCTGTCTCTAAAGGTGGCTAAGGTAGTGCCTATTTTTAAAAACAAGGGGAATCCTAGTGACGAAACCAACTACCGTCCAACCTCACTGCTACCTATTTTTTCCAAGGTTCTGGAGTCCTTGCTAAAAGATCAAATGGTCACCTTCTTTGAAAACAACAGCCTGTTTTGTAATAACCAATTTGGGTTTAGAAAGAACAAATCTACTTCCCTGGCTATAAATAGCCTTACAGCTTGAGGCAAATGGACTGGAAAGTAAACTGGACACCTATGCCACCTTCTTAGATCTAACAAAGGCGTTTGATTGTGTTTCTTTTGAAATCTTGTTGAGCAATCTCTCTTATTATAATTTTCATCCCAAGAGTACTGACCAAAGATCGCTGTAAAATTCCAGAACAACTTGTCAAATAAGCAGCTCATTTGTCATGGTGTACCCCAGGGTTCCATTCTGGGCCCATTTTTGTTTCTGGTCTATATAAATGATTTGACAAATTTCTCCCAGAATTCAAATATCATACTGTTCGCTGACGACACTACTTGCCTGGAGCACTATCATCCTTCCACTCCCATTCACAACCTAATTCTGGACAAGCAACAGAAAATACAATTCTGGTTGCTGGCGAATAGACTCAGCCTGAATGACACAAAGACTCAGTCCTTGATTTTCTCACTAAGATCTTCTATTCCAGCCCTGCTGAGTGAAGATAGGGTCAAATTCTTGGGTGTTTTCTTGAACTCTGGGCTGTTGTGGGATGAGCATGTTAGCCAACTATCTAGCAAATTGTCTGGTATAACTTTTCTTATTAGAAATTTGGCCAGGACCATTTCAAGACAAACACTCATGACGGCTTACCATGGTTATTTTGGTTCTAACATGTCTTATGCCATCTTGAATTGGGGTCATTCCACGGGGGCATCTGAAATATTTGCATTGCAGCGCAGATGTGTAAGGGTGATCGCTGGAGTGAACTATCAGGACTACTGTAGGCATTACTTAAGATACTCACTTTTCCTTGACAATATATCCTATCCTGTCTAACATGTGTCAAAAGAAACCTGCATCTCTTTTCCACACATGGTGAAAGAACTAACAACTAGAAATATCAATAACTTGATACCATCTTTTCATAGAGTTAATAGATCCAGAAGGGGTAGTGACTATTATGGAATTAAATTATTTAATAAATTATCAGAGCACATAAGAAACTTGGAAGAAAAGAAATTCATCAATATTCTCAAAAAATTTCTAAATATAAATTCTTTCTATTCTTTGCAAGAATACCTAAACTTCAAGTTTAATTCTTGTGAAGTGCTTTAAAATGTATTTTAATATTTTTTGTCTGAATGAGTGTCCAAACTTGTATAAAATTTTATCTTAATTGTAAGACATTTTATATTGGAATTTGTAGTTTAAAAAAAAAGAATAGGTACTGTGATTGTAATTTATTGCTAACATTTGTAACTTTATATGTATATTTTTTCTAACTTGTATAAGGACTCACTGTGTAATAATACTAATAAATAAATAAATAAAATAAAATGTAATATTAGAAAAGACGAATGAAGCTCGTAAAGCTGTCAAACGTGTTTTAGGTGGAACAACATATTCGAATTCCATGTAAATTCTTATTCATATGTTATGCTTGCCCAAATTGTTCTTCAGCTATTCATGATTGAAATTGATTTAATATATTTTCTAGATCCAATACTAGATTTCTATGACTTTATTAGTTGAAATTTCCTGATTTGACAGCGATATCCTAAAGGAATGTGCCTAAAAGTGAAAAGCGGTTTCGGGAAAATGGACGTGTGCGGAATACGGCTATTCGTAGACAAAGTGCATTGGTAAAACTTAATATTATGTTAAGTATTCAAGGAAACCATGGTGTACTATCTCAAATCTGTATTAGTAGTTATTAAGAGTAAACAATATTATCCCGCCTTTGAAAGTGAAGGTGTTTAAAATACAAAATTTACAAAAATTAACTGAAAAAGATCCTGACACATAACACCTTGGGTTTACTTGTTCGCTATGAAACGAAGAAATCGCTTTTCGCTGATGAGTCTATGTTTCCGCTGGCACGAACGATTAAATTCCTATTTTTAAGTCTGGCATAGTGCTGGCAACCGAAGACGGTTTTTCGGATAGTCGGTTAACCGGTTTCGGATTATCCGCGGTTTTTAAAAAAACCGAAACCGGTTAACCGGATACTCGGCTAACCGATTACCCGATTTCTCGTTTAACCGATTAATCGATTAACCGGTTTCTCGATTAATCGATTATTCGGTTATCTAGTTACATGGAACTGGGCCACCCGGTTCTCAAGAAATGGTAAAAAAGATAGAAAGTAAAGTAAAAACTGGGTATTTGGAATCGTAACATACCACATACCTACTGGACGGTGATTATATTTGGAAATGCTTTTAGAGGGCGATTGAAAAATAGTATCTACCTTTAACAGAATACCTTTATATTTATTTAAGTTTTAAAAAATTGTAATATTTCTTTTGCTCAGAATTTATATCGATTGTAATTTGTAATAAACAATATTTTTAATTTAATTATTACCTTGGGGTTTATTTCAATAACGACCAAAAACTGAAATAAATTTGGTTCACTAGAATTTAATGATTGTGCCCTAATCGGCAGGGAAACTTAACTAATGGAAATATGCTTAAGAACAAATTATAAATTATGATTAGCCTATGATCAATGTGTATTAACCGATTAACCGGTTATCCGATTAACCGGCTATCCGATTAACCGGTTAACCGGTTATCCGGATACCCGGTTTTCACTATTATTCGAATACCCGGTTTTATCCGAAACCGGTTTTTATGAAAACCGAATAACCGGTTTCAACTTTTCACGGTTTTTGCCAGCACTAAGTCTGGCAATAGACAGGACATACAGAATTACAGAAGTGTATGCAACCAGTCAAGCATGCCTACGCTTTTTAAGTCCCTTATATACGATCAGTTTAGTTTTATGTGTAAAGAGATAATAATAAGCGAACAGCATGGTTTTGTTAGGGGGAGGTCTGCGGTGACAAACTTATTGATCTACCAGTCGGATCTTTTGAGGGCTTTGGAGAAAGGCTATCAGGTAGACTCGATTTACACTGATGTTCTTTTGGCAAAATTAAAAGCGACGGGTTTTAGGGACAATACTATTAAATGGTTAAAAGGTTATTTGGAAAATCGATCTATGAGGGTAAAAATTTCTAGTTTGGTTTCTGGAAAATTTACGTCCACTTCTGGGGTACCGCAAGGACCTCATATGGCTCCCCTTCTTTTTAATTTGTTTGTTAACGATATTTTTAATTATGTCCAGAAGTGTTTGCTGATGATGTCAAAATTTACAATATAATAAGTGATCCGATTGACATATGGTACCTTCAGGAGGACTTCAATAGGTTTGCAGTGTGGGCTAATTTGAACATTAAGCCTTATTGTCTTTAAATGTCACCATATATCTTTTTTTAGGAGAACCAGGAAATTCAATTCCTTGTACAGTATCAATAATAGTGCGTTGCAGCTGAGGCACAAAGTTAGGGATCTGGGTGTTTTGTTTGATAAACAGATTAATTTGGTAGAACACATAAATTCGGTTTCATCAAGAGCCCTAAAGGCACTAGGTTTTATTTATAGAAACACCTCATGTATGTCAGTGGGTGGATATAGACTTGTATATTGTACTCTGGTTGGATCTGTACTGGACTATGCAGCTATAGTTTGGTCACCATTTCATGATGTTCATAGAGTTAGGCTGGATAAAGTCCAGAACACATTTTTACGTCACGTATGATTATGTTCCTATTCGGAAAATTCGTAACATGGATACACTTAGTGATAGAAGGTGCTCATCTAATTTATGTTATCTTTTTAAAATCATAAACGGTTTACTTGTCTATCCCGCATTGTTCAACTTTAGGGTTCCCGGAAGATCTTTAAGATATACAGATCCGTTTCTCATTGATTTTCATGGAACCAACTATGGCGGCAACTCCTCAGTGAGTAGAGCAATGAGATTTCTGAATGAACACAATGATATTGACCCATTTGTTTTGTCTTTTAGTTGTTTTAAGTAAAAAATATTGAGCAGACTAGCATAACTTGTTTAAGATGTTGATATTTGTAATAACTGTTACCTGTTCTTAAGTTCTAAATTTACTGTTTTATAAAGTTAGTTATAGATATAATGTTGTATGTATCTTAAATTGTAATGGAGTGATCCCGTATGTATTGCATAAATAAATAAATAAAAAATAAATAAATTAGATTTTTCAAACTGAAAATCAAAAAAAATCACCAATTCGGCATTTTCAATCGTATCCATACGGTATATTGACATGTGGTACTCGTAACCCTCCTTTTTAATATACGGAAGTTTGATTGCTCCAAACTATTCTGTTTTCCAGTAAATGTGGTGACGTGTCATATCGCAATTCGAAATGACGAAAAGTTTAATTGAATTTAACTAGCTCACCCTGTATAAAAGTTATCATAATTTCTAATGTGTCTTCTTATACGAATTTTGGGCATTTTCCTTCCAAAGTTCACAATTCCGTCCCGTCATTTTCAAAACAGAGAAGCAATTCCAGAGTTTTTCTCGTAAAAATTCCCTTTTATTGCAACTTTTTCAGCGCTAGCGTGTCTCATTTTTCAAAAATATACACTCTCAAAAAAAATACTCGCTGTTTTTCGATTCTTGCCAATTAGGGTTCGGAGAAAATATAATCAAAATCATTTACATTTTTCGGCAGTTATCATGAATCAAAGTAATATTTTGGCGTAATAACCCGAAATCAGAATGCCCAAAACGATTGGCGATCGACTGCCCCCCAAGTGTTGCCTAAAAACATGACGAATTTGGGACAAATGTTAAATATCTAAAAATTACCCAAATTAACGCCTGATGAATTAAATTTTACTGTTTAGTCTTATTCACAACCCAAGAAAAAGGGTTGAATGCACTTAAAGATGATTTCACTCAAAGATCTAATTAACCTAAAATTTACAAGCTAAATAGATAAATACTAGGAGCAGTTGGCCAGCGTCCGCTTCCTAAAGCTAATTGTAAGCGTAACCATGGCAACCGAAGGGCGTAACCATAGTAACGCGTCCATGAAGGTGGAAGAACAGGGACGAACTGCTCCGGTTTGTTGTTTAATAGATGAACTACGCGATGTTTTCTTAAATATAAAACCAATAACTTAGATTTGAGTTAAGGGATTTTTAAGAACGAATGAATTAAAAGAAAAGGGTGTGTGCTTAGAACTGCACGATTAAGTGAAAATTTCAAAAAGCATTAAGTACTAGTTTATATGCATAAGCAAATTAACAAATAATACTTAATAGGTTGTGCGATATCCACATTAATGATTGCAGAGTAAAAAAATGGGAGAAATAATCCGAATAAATGCAATGTGTTATGTGAGGAAATTCTTATTACCACAATTGATGTTTAAAGTGAAATTTTACCTCGAGATCTGCTATAAAATCGGAGTTGGAAAATGTGATGAACGCACGGGAAATACCAGAAAATTGATGCTAAAGGAAAACATGCAGAAAATCGTAAAACATTGCTAAGGGGTCCATATCTCTAGTCTAGTCTAGGGAGTGTAGGCAATATTGGGGTTTCCCAGGAATCAATATTGGGACCCGTTCTCTTTTGCTGAAACAATAGCAAAACCTACAGTATATGCCGATGACACTACACTTTCTTTAGCATGTGACACGATTGAGGGAGTGACTGAGGGTATGAGACGGAAGAATGGTTTTGTATCAATAGATTGCTCCTAAACAAAGATAAAACTAAATAGGTGATTTTTTCTTTACGTGAGACTGGTGATGAAAGTGTGGGTGTGAATGATGTCAGGTTCCTGGGAGTGAACCTAGACCTTAAACTCAGGTGGAATGTGCACATTGACATCTTAAGCAAGAAGTTATCAAAAGGACTGTTCATACTCAGAAATCTTGCAAAAAATGTTTCACTTGATATCTTACTAACATCATATTATGCTATCTTTCATTCACACCTCTCCTACGCATTACTTGTTTGGGGGCACTCAGCAGAAACCTGCAGGGTTTTTGGTCTGCAGAGAATGGCCATTAGAATTGTGAGTATCCTGGATTAAAGGGAAGACTGCAGAGAAAATTAACACTTCCAGCTCAATACATTTACGACAATCTTTCATTCATAAACCAGAGCCTAGCATCATGGGTACAATACCAGAAACAAGAGTGGTCTGATTTCAACATACTGGAAGTTAAAGAGGTGTCAGACTGATCCTAGGTACTGGGCAATAAAATGTTATAATGTATTGCCTGACGACATAAAGCTCTTACCATATAAAGATTTTAAGCTAAAAGTAAAACAAATATTGCTGTCCAATAATTTGTATTCCCCTGACGAATATTTATGTTTTCAATTTTAAAGTATCTGTTTTCCTGTACGTGTATATTAAATGCAATTGTTGTGTATATAGTATTTTAAAATTATGTGTTTTATATTTTATCAAAATTTTAATTTTGAATGTATTGTGTATTTTAATATTATTTAAGGTTAGTTTAAATATTCAAAATAAATTTTCTTGTTACTGTTTATTTTTATGACTTGTGTACACATTTGTTATTGACATTAATATATGAATTTGAATTTTGGCATTTTGTAAATTTGACATGATTTTTAGATGAAAATATGCACAAATCTCTTTGAAAGGGATTTGAATGTGGAAAAATGGTTCAGGATTAGAAAATATTTTCCAAAATCTTGGCTATTTTCCCGGCTTCAAATTTAGACATATAAATCGTCAAAATGTTCGTTATTGAGTACACGAGAATCCCCATTGGATGAGGAAGGGCCACAATCAACGATAGAATGATTGGCATGGAGTAATAAGTCTGTGTTTCTTTTTGAAAAAAATCACACTGGAAAGAGGTTTAGATTTTTTTGACAAACATGCCGAATGTAGCTAGATCTCCGGACCTCCAGTGGCAAGCGCTCGAAACAACATATATTTTGGTTATGATTTCCCAGAAATTATGTTGTTTTAATTTTCAACTTTGTTGGAAATAGAAAGGAATAAAAATATATAATTTGGTGATTGGGCATATCTTAAGGACACCTACCTTCACAAAGAGCTTATAAAAACCGGAGCTGTCTTCTGTCTTCTTTATAACATGCTAGTCTGAAATTTTAATCCGCTTGCTCCAAATTTTTTTTAACAAAATTCGAATCATGAAATGAATGAAAAAGCTTAAATATAATAATACCTACCTAAATGGCCCAAGAAAAAATATATGGGTAACGAAATTGATCTTAACATACCTTTATTTCCTTTTTAGAAAATGGCCAGCACATTTTTCCGCACATCGTAACCAAACAAGAATTCCACAACTAAATTAAAATCGCACTTTTAAAACTACTATAGACATATTATTTAGCCGCTTTGACTAATAGTTATAGGCAACGTAATTATCGGTTAAACAACGAAGAAAAAACCGAAAGATACGCTACGCCAACATCGAATTTGAACTAATTAGTGACGATGATTGCCGGTGCGAATTTTAGAAGCGACTTTCACCTATAAGAAACTACTATCGCGAAACCATTTCGATAAATGCTGGGGTTTATATAAAGCAACGGATATTTCTATCTTCTTGCCAATGTTGACTTTCGGCTACTGTGGTGTTTTCGCTTGAATTAGGTAATTAAACAAAAGCTCAATACCTTAATCCTGCTACTGATGCTGCCACTAAAATT